>JABWIB010003271.1:26343-46056 GCA_016617825.1 Platyplectrum ornatum | reverse complement strand
ATATATATATATATATATATATATATATATTAATTACACCGCACGCTCTGCTGGGGTGTAACAGTCGTATAAGCAGAGAGTTCAGCTTTTAGTAAGTTGTACTGGTCAGTCCTCTTCCAGGGCTCTAACCCTTTCAACACCAGGGCCTAAATTTAGTAAGCAGGGAGATTGGTTGCTATGGGCAACATCCCAAATTTGCAATGGGTTTCTTTTACATAGTGGAGAATGTTAGCTTGCTTCTGCACCCCACTTTTCAGTCTCTCTGTTTAGTAAATTTAGACCCGGGATTTTCTCCTTTAAATCCAGTTCTTTCCATCTAAACAAATCTACTCTCCTTGTTGATATGAACTAGATCTGAAAATAAATAGATATAATACATATATATATATATATATATATATATATATATATACATACAGCCACTAACTAAAGTGATAAAACACCTTGCCCCACTCACATGCTACGTTTAGCACCTTCTGACAAGGGTAGGTCATCTCAGCAGACTTCTGTCCTGCTCCCAGGGTCTCACTGACCACCTCTCACTAAAGCAACTCTAATCACCTGAATGTCGAGGCAGCTTCCTTAGCATTGATCTCTGCTGGTGCCAGTCACTCATCGTATTGTATTGGATTTGATCTTTTCCAGCTGGGATGGTTTGATGTGCAATTATCTGCATTCACTGTAGGAAAATAAACTAATTTGAATAATCTGATTTGCTACTCTGAGTGGCCTATTGTGTGTTATGTTTATTATGTAATCACTTTGAATGTGCTTTGCTCTTCGCATCATTCATATTCATGGGATTTCTTGCAGGTAAATATGTTTTATGAGCTCGGTTATCTGAGAAACCCATTATTGTGGCACGTAATAGCATGCATGGTTGTGTGTTATATGCAGCCTCTTTATTGCATGCAGTGTTTCTATTTCACCCCTTTCTTATTGTCCTTAACATAACAGTAGATGCAGTTTGTTCTCAGCATTGGTATGGCTTAGTATCCAAGTACACATTGTATAATGGCAGATTAGTTCACTTAAACAAACTTGCTGTTTATTATGTTACCTGTAGTGGTTTTCAAGCTTTATGATCTTTTGGCTTGTTGGATGGCTTGTGAACATATTTCCTCTTCATATGATTTGCGCCCCTTTCACAATCTCTATGAAACCCAGGTCATTGCCTGTATGTGACACTGCTCGAGTCCTGCGTCTGTCACATCACACGTGCTCTGGAATCACTTATAAGACTTAACCAGGCATAACCCAGTCCGTGGCTAATTGTAATATCTTATTTCATATTTTTTATTATTTGTAAAAACTATTGAGAAGTAGCTGATGATGATTAGATAGTTTTACAATATATGATCATTTCTTCTGTCAGTGTGTCTGCGGATCATCATAAAGCCGCCCTCATCACATGCTATGGTTTCCTTTAAAGCACCAGCTCGGTTATAGTTGGCTTTGTTTTGTTTTAGCTGCCTATGTATACCTTGTGTTTTATAACGCGTAATGTTGGACAGATTACAGATCTCCTACTGTAAAATATTTATTAGTTGTATAAACAGTTTGTGATGCTTCTCCATTGTCTTTATATTTGGGTGCTTGCCCAGTAATGCGTCTTTTACCTGACATCATGACCTATAACTATAACAGATACATTTTTTTTTTGTTAAATCTGTTTGTAAAACATTTGCCTTGTGACTTCATGGACCCCGCGTCTCATTATTACTGGCGTTTGTCCTGCTTGGAGTCCTGGCAGTTGATAAAGGCAGGTTACAATGAGGGTTGTGTCTGTTCTCATGTATTCTGTCTACTTCTTCTGTATTCTGTGGATTTCAGGGTTATTGTTACCCAGACCTAGTGCTAATATAGTGCTTTTGTGTCTTCTCTGCAAACTGCATGACATGCCTTGAACAGAGTGTCGTTCCTCTTTCCGCATAAGGTCTATACTGTCCTCTTTAGTCTTATGATCTCTCCCGTTACCTGTTGTCTGCATGATTCTCTCTCTTGTTGCCTCTGTTTTATCCTCTGCTGCCTCGTGCTCACACAGGAGATTCAGGACCAGCCCAATGGCTATCATTCAGAAACGGAGGCCGAGCAGGTGGCAAGTTGTCCCCCTTTATTTTATATCCATGTAGTGCATGCATGTAGTAGTAGACTTGTGTCTGTCACTATCCTGCGAGCTCTTCCATTCTCTTACAGTAGTATGTATGAACACAACTCTGTATAATAAATCAAAAATGAGCCTCGAAGCACTTTTTAAACTTTTAAGCTGGGCACACACGGTAAGATAAATTGTTCCAATTTAAGGATTTTTTCAAGAGTGGGCAAAACCATGGCGCCAGGGGAGGTAAATTGAATTAATTACAATCAGTATTACTGGTGAGAGATGATGTTTCCTAGCACAAGTCTAATAACAGTGTAACAGTAACGCTGGTCAGTATCTGTGTGCAACATGCAACAATAAAGTATTCTCCCTGCATGCAAACACTAACATTCATTTTACCTCCCCTGCAATTCAACATGGTTTTACCCACTCTTGAAAAAATCTTTAGATTGGAACAATTTATCTTATAGTGTTAGTTTTTCTAAAATTTACCTTTTTTATTTATTTTTTTGTAGCTTTAGTGCAATGTCTTTTATGTTTGGTTTATGCATGTAATAATTGCGGCCCAAATCTAGACTTCTGGACCGATAGATGGGGATTTACAGTGCTCTCCCCAGACATTTTTGCCAGGGAGGTGGAAAAGTACCCAGAATGGAGTACTTGTCAATTTCCAATATGGCCAAGGGAAGCAAAAAGTTGGACACCCTTGACCTAAACTAAATAAAAGGCAATACCCACATATAAACCTAACACAGCCCCTGGTTTGGAAGTGTCATTACTCTGGATAGTTTGGATATTGTTTAGGGCAGATTTCACACGTTTAAGCATATACAGTGAGGATAAGGCAGATTATATTTCTCCATAGTAACATAGTAGTTGAAGTTGAAAAAAGACGTCAGTCCATCAAGTTCAACCTATGGGATCTCCTGCGATCCTAAATTTTATAATTGAAATTAATCCAGTTTAAATATACAAGAGCTCCCTTCTTATTAAGATACTAAATAACTTATCCATAGATAAGTATTGGGCCAGGATTACTTACAATGTTTATTGGTGATTTTCCACATGGTATTGGGGGGAAAAGATGATATTGTTTATATGTTGATATTAAGATATGTTTATTGGTGATTTTCCACATGGTATTGGGGGGAAAAGATGACTTTTTACAGATGACACAAAGATATGGAGGGCTCTGAGTGTAGAGATAGTGGAGGTCAAGCCTGGTCAACGGTAGTTCTCCAGATATTGGTGTCTTGTTAAGTCCTATGACTGCTATTACTGACCAACATGAGATAAATTTACCTGGATCAATATGGACATCTAGAACACGTCCCTCCATGATTATCCCCATGGTTTAAAAAAATAAAAATAAAAAACCCTTTTAACCCCACTCTTAATATTGGGTACATATGTATAAATATTGTTTTATTGCAGTTTCACTATGCATATTTAGCTATTTCTGGTCATTTCAACACCATCCTCATGCGGCCTATTACCTAAAATCATTTTCTTTTGCAATAAAAAATAATACTCTTTTATTGGTCCCCAGACAACAGACGGCTTTTACATAATACATTCCTGGATTTTTCTATTTTATTTCTATTATATTTCTGCTTTTCTCCTCCTATATAGTGGCCTTTTCTGCTACCAAATGACATCTTTCTGCCATTTTACGTTAGAACACTTTGCAAACATTTCAAATGTTTAGTGTTAAAAATTTAGTGTTAATCTATATTTTATATAGTGTCATTGTAGTCCTTTATATTTTATATAGTGTAAGTGTCATTGTAATCCTTTATATTTTGTACGCAATGTAGATTGAAGTTTACATAAATAAACCTACTGTATCAACTTCTTTTATTTTTCTGTAGAACATTCTTTTCCATCATTAGTTGCTTATAGTTGTATAAGCCTGTGTTACTTTAGCTGCTTGCTAGCTTAGCGAATGTAGATTTATATGAAGAAGAGAGGTGTTGCCCATAGCAACCAATCTAAATCATTTTCTGGGATGTACTGGGTAAATGATAGACTTTGGATGCTGGGGTCAACAGCTCTTTTTTTATTTAAAGTATAGAGGTCTAATGAAATTAGGATAATCTTTAACGTGAGAGTAATGTATGTGATATAAATAATCTGCGGTGGCATTTTTAGAACACGCCTTTTGATTCTACTGATTGTATCTTAAAATCGTCACTTACTCGTCACTTCCCACTATCTGCTCCAACCCTCACTGGGGTCGATATAAATCACAGCGAAGACGGTGGAAAAGCTGGTTGTGTGCATTTTTCCGTCTTCTACAGTAGTAAAAATTAGTGCTTTCCCTCTAGCACAAACTGCGCAAGGGGCTGCGAAGTGACCGTGAATGGAGCCCCTAATGTTCTGTAGAACAGTAACTGAAGACATTTCCCTTATAAACGTGATTACAACACTTACACCTATTCTGAGCACTGTGCAGACTTGTATACCACGAAAATTCGGCCACAATGTTCAGAACAGTATAGCACAAATCTCACTTTAAAGACTGCAAAATGTGTTTGAATCTGCACCATGTATATTACCTGCAGCCTTTGTGTGTGTTTTTAGTTTTTTTCTTGGGCTTCATTCAAGCTACAAACGTTAATATTTTTTGTACTCCTGTACGGCTGCTGCTCATAGTATATGAAACCAATACACTTAGGTGTAATATAATATAATTACTAGATACTTCAGTACAGTGTTACTTTTCAGGACAGAATCAATGCTTGTGTCATATAATAGCCAACACTCCACGGCACGCACAATGTCTGGGTTACCTCTTGCCATGCCTGACGCTTATGCATGGCATATGTTGATGGGTAATGGAAAGTCCACCAGTATCGTTTTTGATAGTTGTCTCCTTTGCTTGTAGAGGAGTATGATGTAGACTGAATGGAGACCAAGAGGCTTTTGTCGTCGTTGTCGCTGCTTTCATATTTGTTAGTGGACATTCAATTAGTTCCATTACCTGAGCAGTTCTCTGCAAGCATGCAGCCCGGGGGGTAATATGACGCCATGTATGTGTTTCCACCCAGGCTTTAAGAGATGGGAACAAGTTGGCACAGATGGAAGAGGCACCACTGTTTCCTGGAGAGTCCATCAAGGCCATCGGTGAGAGGAAAATACACTTCTGACAAGTTCTAAAAGAGAATTAATCTTCGCAATATAAACATGCTTCTATATTCTCCCCCACAGCTAAGGATGTCATGTACATCTGTCCGTTCTGGGGAGCAGTCAGTGGAACGCTGACCGTGACTGACTTCAAAATGTACTTTAAGAATATTGAAAAGGTGAGGTGTCTCTTGTTTTATAATCCTTAATATGCACGCATGCATTTAATCTAATATTAAAAATAATCCACGCTTCACACAACCTTACATGTTATTGAACCTTTTAATAATTAATAATAATAATTCTCTATTTCTTATACTATATTGGGGGCTATTCTATAAACTTCTCTTACATCTTTAAGTTCATTACCCAACCCCTTAAATAATTAATGATACATAGCCTTTATGTTAAGGACGTCTGAGGAACACGTCAATTTTCAATCTGCTTAACCACCATGAAAACTAAGAATTTGTCATTTGGGGCATTTTTCAACCATTCTGGACCCCCTTACTAATATCATCCTGTTTTTTTTTACATGTTCCTTCTTCTTATTTTTACATGTTCCCTCCACTACCAACCCCACCTCTAGAAGTGTTCTAACACCACAGTATTTTTTACTAATCTGCAGGAATGGCGAAGAGTGGAGATGTTGCCCATAGCAACCAATCAGATTTGAGCTCTCATTCTTCAGTATGTAAAAAGAAACAGAGCGCTACTATGGGCAACATCCCCACTTTGCCATTCCCGCAGTTTAGTAAATATAGGCTGGAAAATTATTATGGTATTAGGGCTGTTTCTGTTTGAAAAATAATGACTGTGAAACCTATAAATGAAATGGCTTTTGTACCATTAGATGGTCTGAATGTATTATTCTCTATTTTTAAACATTTTACTATTTTAGCCTGAGTTGTGTTTCCCTTCTGCTTTATTCTCCAGGACCCTCCCTTTATCTTAGATGTCCCCCTGGGTGTAATCAGTAGAGTGGAGAAGATTGGAGTACAGAGCCAAGGAAACAATTCCTGTGGCATAGAAATTGTTTGCAAGGTATTTAGAGTTATTTCCTAATTTATTCATATATTGTTGTATGATTTATATATCTGGTCAATGGAATATTCCCTGTTATATGTAATATGGAAATCTTCTATAGATCTAACCATATCAGGTTTCTGTGTGGAGAAGAAGCCTTGGATGTCCATATCTCACATTATTTCACTCCAGCAGCTCTGTCCCTCACTAATTCTTTCCATGTCTGGGGTTCTTTTCTTGAAGGAAGGTTTTCTCATACCATTTTCTATTCCATATAGCAGCAGTACATCTCACATGATGTCCAGTCCAATGTGAAAGGGTAACAATGTCTACAAACATTTCCCTTGCAGGTTAATAATAGAACATATAGAAGTATTTGCAATAGGGAAGTTACCCTTTTATGATGATTTGTGAGTAGAACTTTCTCACAGGGAAGTGTGACTTTTTAAGTTTAATTTCGATAACAGTCTTATGACTTTTTGCGGTGAGTATAAAATTCTTAGGCTTTTATAATACTTATCACTGAATAAGGCAAAAACAATGCAGTTAATTATAACAATCTAGTAGGCTTCTGAGAGTGGAGCGCCATGGAAATGTTCCTTACTGTTACTCTTGGTCTTTAAGACTTCTATGTGTACGTAACACCCACAGAGGTCTGGGCCCTGCTCTATGTCTATGTAACGGGAGATACTGTAAAGTGTAGAGCTGAGTATCTAAGAGAAGCTCGAGATTCTGCACTAGACACGTATGGAGCAGCTAGTTGTAGCAGTCACATTTGCTAATGTGAGAGGGGATAGATGGTAATTGCACAGTAAGGATGTGTTTGAATCTTTGCACCCTCTTCAGACTTCAATCAACTCCCTTTTCACATGAGGATGGCTCCGAAATTTTGAGTTAAGGTCCATGGATTGTAAACCTGTGTGTGTAAGGGAAGTGTGTAAGGGAACCTGTGGAAGGCTGACGTTGGCTTTTCTTTGCCACTGGACTCTGAGCCGTTGTCTGAGACTTGTCTCGTGTCCACCAATAAAGAGGTCACATACCACTAATTTACATCCGACAAACAGATGTGTGAATCCAAAACACTCCACAGATCTGGAAATAAAGAAGCAGATGAGCTGGTTGCGGGCTACAGGGTGTTTTCATGTACATGTCAGACTCAAACAAGTGATTGAGTGAAATTCAGTCTAAAAGTGGCCATTCACAGGAACGAATATGGTAACGAAATAAAATTTTTCGTTTGCGAGTCAAAAACTCGTTGCCGTGGATGGTCATGATTTGTGCTTGTTACTAACGATTCTCCTCACTACACTAGTCAGTAGCGACAAATTTATCATTCAGAATTTCCGATTGATTATCGGTTCGGGGGTCCTTTGTTTTCTCGTGGATGGAAAAGACCGACATCGCTACCGTTTTTTTTTTGTTTTTTTTTTAGCTTGCCATTTTTTACCGCTAAAATTGTTAGGTTATGTAGCTGTTTTTTTTGTGCTGTGTATGGTAGCGATATTAACACCTTAGTCAACGGAAAAATCTGTCCAAGACCCGCGGAAATGGCAATAGTTACCGTGAATGCCCAGCTTTACTGTACTTTATGCAGCTGTTTAGCGTGTATTTATTATTTGACTGTTCTCACTTCAAAAACATGTTCATGTATTACTAAAACAATGTGTAAACATCTAAAATATAAGAATTACTTATCAGAAGAAGAAAAATAAATCGAATTTTTTTTTATTTATTATTTTTCTAATCCGGTTTTTCTGCTGAATCCTTATTCCATTTCATTAGTCTCTCTCTAGAGTATGTACTATGTATATTTCTGGGAACATTGAAAGGCTTTTTAATGTCTCTTCTAAAAAGCAATAGATGCAAAGAAAAATAATAGAATACATTGTGACAATTTTGTGTTGATCTAGACGAGGAAACATTTGTGATCTTCCTAACTCTTCCTGCTAGCTGCAGTAACTTCACTGATTGAGTGTATTTGTCTATGGAGCAGGCGGTGAACCCGTATAGTTACTGAAAGGGAAATGGCTGCTAGGCTTGGAATGTGTAAGCAGTGAACTTTCCATTACATTTCTGTATTACTGATGACTGTTCACATTGTACGTTTGATCATAACACAATCTTTTGTTTATGTTTTCAAAGGATATGAGGAACTTGCGGCTGGCATACAAGCAGGAGGAGCAGAGCAAGCTGGAAATATTTGAGACTCTGTTAAAGCATGCGTTTCCTGTTTCCAGTGGGATGGTAAGAGCTGTCATTGACCCTAATAATATTGCATGGACTAAACATTACATTAAATTCTGTCTATAAGGGATGATAACATACACCACAAATTTATTAAATGTATACATTCCCATGCAATAAAAGGGAACGCATAACATGAGAGGAAAACGAATGACCTCCTTAATATGAACCAAAAACCCCAGTACAATGCATAATCTGGATTTGTATAGCTGATCTGATCCCCGGGCCCTCCCACGCTGACATGCGTGGAATTCCACAGCAAATAAGACAGCATTAACTCTCTACACTATTCTGGATACTCTGAATACATGCATGCACTGAGCAAGTCGAGTATGAAGAAACATAACTGAAGAGGATCTAATACATTGTGTGTGAGCTTAGCTCAGGAAAGTCTCTGAAGTTTTGCGAGGCACAAAAGTGAAAAGAGCGGAGGTCAGAGCATAATGATAGTGGATGAGTGGAGGACACAATTCTTGTCCTTAATTTTGAAATGCATTGAATCAAAATTAATATGACTTTAATTTCTATTTTTCTACAGTCTCTCTTTGCATTTAGTTATAAAGAAAAATTCTCTGTAAATGGCTGGAAAGTGTATGACCCCACAGCAGAATACAAGAGACAGGTAGTGTATCCTTTATTTCTGTTTGTTATAATTGTATCTCCCAATCTAATGGCAATAATATGTACAAAGTATCATGGTAGCGTTTCTCCTGGATGTGCTTCTTCATTCTGCTGTTAATGATTTGGCAGCGTAATGACTACTGAAGTTACACCATTGGAAGTTCAAACGGCTCTAATTGGGTGATCAAGTAAAACGAGTACACACAGACACTTTACAAGCTATATTATCTGTAATGAGTTTATTTTATATAGAATTCTTATGCAACATTTAGTCCCAATGAGTATGATATGGGTATTTTATTGTAGGGATCAGGATGTTGTTTTATCACTAAAAACGATGTAAACCTTTGTATTGTGTTCTGCAACAAATAGACCTCACATTACACTGTATCAAGCCAAACATTGATAATACCACGTTCAGATTACAAGCCCGGCAAACCTGGGCTTTATCTGTGCAAACTCGCCTTCAGACGTCCGTGGAACCCATTCAGATGTCTTCACAAACCCGGCAATTTCAGCCCGGGAATTTCAGGAGTTCTGGTGGTAATCTGAACGTGGTATTATTGTGTGTTTGAAATGATAAATGGTAAAAAAAAATCAGTTAATAAACTGAAACGTTGGAATTAAGGCTGGTGTCCTGATAATATTTGACTTTCAAATCCCGGAGTGCCATTGTTGGATCTGTGGTTGTGTATGCTGTAAGGCGGATGAAGCACCTGGGTACCTATACTAAGCCATAAAACACGCGTCTTGGAGTGCCACCCCGAACAAACGCTATAGCTATATATATATATATATATATATATATATATATATTTTTTTTTTTTTTTTTTTTTAAGGATGATAATTTTTTTTAATTAGGAGGTGAATGTATTTGCTTTTCAATTGATATGTATTGTACTAATTCAATGATCACAGGATATTTTGTAAACGGTTTATAGGTAAACACTAATTATCCACTGAAACCAGAAAATGAGTGAAATAATAACACATAATACAAAGTTTCCGTCCAGGATCCGGTGACATTAATATTTGTAACCATAGTAACGGTAGTAGTCATTTGTCGTCTGTTTCCTTGGTTACCCATGTAACTTGTGATGTGAGTTATTCACAACATGTCTACTGATTAGACAGAAGTCATCTGGTGTCAGCAATAATGAACAGACTCCTTTACTATGCACTCATGTATAGACGTATTATATATAACCTGATTGTTATATCAGTAATGTATTGTGCATGAGCCAATGACTTTTGTGATGGAGTAAACATGACAGGACATGATTTAATCTAATAATTGGTGAACGATCTACACTATAAACATGTACACATGAGAACATGACTAATAAATGTTTCATTGCTCTTAGTCTGCCCTATCTATATTTACTATTGATTACATGACTTGTCCATACAGCTAGTAATGTGTATGTGAACCTCTAAATGATTCATTTCCAGTGTCTTTCCTATTCAAGTAATGTCCCCAGAAAAATGATTGATCAGTCACGTTATAAAACTGATGTAATGAATGTATAGCGGTCCTATAAGCAGACCTATGATGATAATGATAGTAAGCAGTATTCAGGGTGTCCCAGCACTTATTCACAACTAGAAATATGTAGTAAGTGACAATGTTAGAAACCTGTGCAGGAGATCATAGTATGTCGATGCAGAATAGTGCGGTAACTTTGTCACTTGCCACATGTCACTGTAGCATTTTGTCATTGTTTGATTTTCTTTTCCTTTCAGGGTTTACCCAATGAGAGCTGGAAGATCACTAAAATCAATAGTAACTATGAACTGTGTGATACATACCCAGCGGTCTTTGTTATACCCACAAGTGTGGTGGATGATGATGTGGCCAGAGTTGCAGCTTTCAGAGCCAAAGGACGTATTCCCGTAAGATTTTCAAATGCATTTATGATGTTAATTATTAATTAATACTTTACACTAATTTATTGATAAGACCATGGTATAAAACCTTATGAGGTGGTGTCTGCTAAGTGCTTTCGCATTAACGCCTTGTCGGCGATTAATCCTCCATTGACTTTAAAGGGGTCCGACCCAAGGATGGGGTAAGGTGGCAAGATTTGGACTGGCACTTCTTCGGGTCCCGAGTTCTTGTGGCTACTGTGCATGAATATAGCCAAGGGTCCCCTGCTTAATTTTTAGACTCGGTGGTCATAGCAGCGCCTGCTCAAAAATATCACAAAACCATCCATTGACTTTAACAGTGGCTGGCTCCATGTTGGGTGGGGTGGTCAGCTTTGGACAGGCATTGCTCTAGATTCCAATCTCTTTGGATAGCCAAATGCTCTCTTCACGGGCAATGGTTGTTGCTTAATTTTGGAACCCCTTGGGCCGTAGCATCGCCCTCTTAAAATTTCCATTCATCCATTGACTTTAACAGGGGTTGCTCTGGTTCCCGATGTTTGATGTCCTTGTGGCTACCATGTCTGGATAGCCAAGGGTCCCCTGAATAGACACATGCTCCTTAATTTTAAAACCCATTGGCCGCAACAGCTCTGGTTCAAATTGACTTCAGCAAGGGAGCTGGTGGTTAATATTGACTGCTTTCCTCATTTACAACACAGGGAATATTCTGCCCCCGTTCCATATTTACAGCTGACAGAACAATGATCGGATGGGAAGGAGTTCTAGTGATTTGATTGGTTAACCCAGCCATGAACAAATGTGATAACAGGACATTTAATTGCAGGTATTGTCATGGATCCACCCTGAAAGCCAGGCAACAATAACCCGCTGCAGCCAGCCTTTAGTTGGACCCAATGACAAGCGCTGTAAAGAAGATGAGAAGTATTTACAGACCATAATGGATGCAAATGCCCAGTCACACAAACTCATTATCTTTGATGCCAGACAGAACAGTGTGGCTGATACTAACAAGGTAACGTCAGTAGGTCATTGTCCAATACTCGTAAAAGACCATTACTGCATTATCAAATAGCCTTCGTCCTGTGTGTGTTTTATGTGTAGTCAAATAGTCTAATTAATGCTGTGGCTGCTTTAAGAAGGATATATACTACAATTCCCAGCACTGTTTCCGTAGTGTACAGCGCAAATATTTTATATTATATTTAATATTTATAAATAGTAGTGAGGTCTGATGTTGTTATTGTGTTTTTGGGACGGCTGTTTGTTTCTTTTAGAAGAAATGCGCATTCTGTAAGAAATGTGTAATATAAACAACCCCGAAAAGTTAATGTGCTTGAAGCATAATATAAATATTTAGCGATTTAATAAAATTACAGCGTTTTACTTCAAGTGAACCAGAGAGACTTCCAATTATGAATATTGCAGGTTGTTGCATAGGTGTGATGTAATTATTCATTGCGAGGGACTTCTCTGGCCTGCTGTGTTTCTCAGTGTATCATTGTGTACTGCAGGCAAAAGGAGGGGGGTACGAGAGCGAGACCGCTTACCCGAACGCAGAGCTCATTTTCCTGGAGATACACAACATCCATGTAATGCGCGAATCCCTGCGCAAACTGAAGGAGATAGTCTATCCGGCCATTGATGAAGCTCGCTGGCTGACAAATATCGATGGAACACACTGGCTGGAGTATATACGGGTAATGTCAACATGCAGTCTGTAAAATATGTGTTTGCTAGCTACAAAATCATCAGAATTTACACTGCATGTAAACTACACAAGATCCAGTAATGGAATCATCCTACTACAACTGTAGTGTTATCGATGATCAGGAGAATTGCGCATATACTGGTACTGCTTTGGTTATATGTAAACTGATTAAGCACCATACATTTATATTTTAATTAATCGTCTTCATCCATATTGTTCAAGTTTTCAGGGCATTAAAAATATCTTCATGTGCGCAAGTATAAAGCTGGCAGTCCACGAGATTCTCGCTCCATGCAATAATCGCTGATCATTCAAAATCTGCCGATTTATTGATGATAACGAATGATAGTCGTATGTTGATCATTCCAAATTCCCAAATGATTATCATTTGAGGGATACGACATTGTATAGTGTGTGTGTGTGTTGTCATTTTATTGTTTAACAATTTTTGGGTACTTTTAAGTTGTAGCTAACAATTTTAAGGCAGCAAAATTGTTTTGTGTATGGGCAAGATAATTTCCCTTGTCAAGGGAAAAATCAGGATTAGAATGGTTCTGGTGACTGACCAGCTTAAGTGCTTCATTATGTGCATCTCGCAATAAAAGCACTTTTGAGTCCTGGTCTATATTAGCCTTAGAACAGTAGTTTTGCCTTCCAAGAGGCAACTATTATAAAACACAGGTTTATTATACCATCCATTACAAGCCATGTAGCAAATTTAAACACAAACCTTGTTGCTGTTTACCTGTGTGTGTGTGTCATTTAGACTGAAAGCTTTTACCATAGGCCACATTTGTAATAACATTAGAGAGACTGAGCCATGGAAAATCTGTCTATTTATAAGTGAATGTTTGCTGACAGTTAAAATGTTCTTTATATTGGGTTTTCTAAGTTGTGTATGGCCAGCATAAGAGTACTGTGACCAGGGCTATACAGGTAGGTAGAAGGGTCCAGCTTGTTGCCTCAGTGGCAGTATAGGACCCATGACCCATATTATCCCCTTTTTCTTAAAGTTCAAGTAGAAATAATTAGGACTTTATTGTAATTGCTATAAGCCATAGACCCAGTGTATGCCTCGTAGGTATCTCCTCTTATATCTTGCCTCTGATGGTCTCCTAGATGCTCCTGGCCGGGTCAGTAAGGATTGCTGACAAAGTGGAATCAAGCAAAACCTCTGTTGTAGTACACTGCAGTGACGGCTGGGACCGGACAGCACAACTAACCTCTCTGGCTATGCTCATGTTGGATAGCTATTACCGGACTATCAAAGGATTTGAGGTCCTCATTGAGAAAGAATGGATAAGCTTTGGCCATAGATTTGCCATGGTGAGTGTGTAACTTTGGAATTGGTCACCTTGTTATGGTCCAAAGTATTCTGAAGTCCAGAATCCCAGCTTTAAACATCAGTGACAAGTATGGGGTATTGCAGCTCTTTGAGATTTGTTAGTACATCATCATGTGTTTATGGTTTTTCCAGAGAGTTGGACATGGAGATGACAATCACGCAGATGCTGATCGCTCTCCGATTTTCCTTCAGTTCATTGACTGTGTATGGCAAATGACAAACCAGGTAGGTCTTTATATACTGCTACCATTAACATAAACAGCAGTAATGAATATTGGTCATCTAACAGGACTGTGGACTGAATCCAGACTGCGTAAAACACATTATTTTTTTCTGCAGCCTAGATGTGGAATCTGGGTAAAAGAGTGTGTACATGCATGTGTAATCTATGCACCTGGAAAGTGCACTATTTACATGCAGGGTGCTGGGCAGTGTTAAGTTAGGGTGTGTGTGGATTCCCCTATGTATGGGAGCAGTGGTTTCTCCCATACTTAGGTGAATCTGCATAGTGCGGGTCACAGCATTTCTGCACAGAATTCTGCTCACTACAAATGGATCTAAGTTGAATGTGTTTTTTCTTCTTCTCTTTTTGTACATTTGATATTCTTGTTTTACTTAATTATTTTTAATGTATGTTGAATGAAAAATGTATACCAGCTAAGACCCAGAGATATGCAGTGTCCCTGCCTGCGTGAAAGTTTACAGGTAATTATACTCCCATGCGTAAAATAGAGTATAGTGCAAATATGACAAAATGGTTTCTGTCTGAGTTTCCTCATAGAGGTCACACAATACTGGGTGTATGACAGGTTTCAGTGTCTTATCACTCCCCAGTAACTACCACAAGAAGAAGTCAATCGGCAAAATGGAGAAATGATTAGTGGTGCTATCAGCTAAAGAGACTATTACTGAACATGAGTGGTAGCAGTAATTTCTCTGTCCATCATAATTCTTCATCTGACAACTGAAAGCTTTTTACTCGTGCTCCATTTCATTAACCAGTTCTGATTTTTTACTGGTGGAATTATTTCTATTTATTACATTGTGGTAGAAACTCCAATTACATATAGCACTAGGGACCCTTGTCACATATATTGTTGTTCTAACATATGTTATATGTCACCCCAGTGGTACAGAACACCAGCTTATATTTGATATGTCATTGGGGCATATATTATAAAACGCTGGTAATGACTATCAGTACATATATTCTAACAATGATATATCAATTCCTATGACTTCAGTTCATATAGCTACAAATACAGATGAGGAGGGAATAATGTGCACATGTACAGCTTTTCAAGGATCTGCTA
Organism: Platyplectrum ornatum; assembly: GCA_016617825.1. Lineage (NCBI taxonomy): Eukaryota > Metazoa > Chordata > Amphibia > Anura > Limnodynastidae > Platyplectrum > Platyplectrum ornatum. The sequence continues at coordinate 30,682 of JABWIB010003271.1, read as the reverse complement.
ATCCCAAATAACCAAAACCTGATGGCATAGGACCAGATCCAGAATTCTATACAATTGAACTTACTAGAGAGTGGACTAAACCATATGGAATTGCAGGGGGGGGGAATGTACCTCCCCTGCAATTCAACATGATTATTTTTTTTTTTATATATATATTTTTATTAGGCAACAAATACAAGAATGTGTACAATAGTTTGCAATATAAACATAGCATAAGGAGCAAGGTAACATGAGAAGGGAGGTACAACAACATGATTTTGATCACTCACTCTAAGTTTAATAGTACAGAAGTCTGGATCAGGTCCATAGACAGAGTAATAGGTGTGTTAAGAAACACTGGTATCCCTTAACTAAGCACACAAAAGTGTTGGCAAATAAATAGTAAACACTTCTTGATGACTAAAATCAGAGCAAGCATAGTGTTCAGAGAGCCACAAACATAACACTACAGTATAGAAGGGATCCTTTGCACATATAGACATTACGTGAATACAGTACGTAGGAATGTGAAGGTATTTAGATTATAGTGGTTTGTAGTAACAGGAAAGCATTAATCTCCTTTTCTTTGTGTGTTCTCCATAGTTTCCCGCAGCCTTTGAGTTTAATGAACTTTTCCTCATCACTATATTGGACCATCTATACAGCTGTCTGTTTGGCACATTTCTTTATAACAGTGAGCAGCAGAGAGTAAAGGAGGTAGGTGATCACATACTTACATCCTGGCCTGACTGACTCTCCTGCCATATCAGTGGTGCTCTAATTGGGTGCTATATATTTTTGTCGCAAGGCCTATTCCATAAGGACTTCTTACTAGAACTCTGTTACCGCATGCTCCCCACTTATCAATTACCGCAGTTTAGTAAACATAGGCCCTGATGTGTCGCTCATTACCGAGTGAACAACATTATCCGCCTATAATGAATGTGTCAAGTCGTTTTTATGCTGCTTATTGCTTTATGATTGTATGTGCTCTCGCTCACGTTAGTGCAGTTGTTTTTAATAATGCAGCTTTGCATTGGACACATCTGGTCTGCAGCCGCATCACTAGTAGATGACTTCATCTCATATCCCAATCACCACAGCAGCCACAAGATGGAGCTAGAGTCTTTATTACTGATCCCGAATGCAGATTCATTATTATTCCTCGCGTCGTTCCTATTCATAATGTTTCTGGAATATCCAATGTTAAGTGCAGGCCTACTTTTACTGCTTCTGGCTGCACTGCAATAGCCGGTATTTTGCTGTTGTAAGCAATTGTGTATTCTGTTGGAAGCTAGCTGGAGAAATGTCCTTGTCACATAAGATTTTCACCTCCCCGGGTTCTCTCTTTAGCAGTACATTTCCGCTTTTCATGTCTTTATTTCTATAACTCGTAAGATTGTTATAAAGAATAATTGATGGTAATATTTTATTCGTGTAAACCCACCATTGCCAGAGAGAGCTGTAAGAGTAATAATCCATGTATTGGTCATGGGTTTCGATAATGTCTAGGTCATTAGCATTTTAATGTGTGGGTAAAATGAATTGTCTTCTGTCTCTGTTCTAGGAAGTGCACACAAAGACTATATCCTTGTGGTCCTATATAAATAGTCATGTGGAAGAATTTACCAATCCTTTCTATGTGAATTATGAACACCATGTATTGTATCCAGTTGCCAGTTTGAACCATTTGGAACTGTGGGTAAATTATTACATAAGGTGGAACCCCCGGACCAGACCTCAGGTGTGTATTAGTATTAGTGTTTATTGTTTGGTAAATATGATCTCCATTTTTGTAAAGACTTGCGCACCTTCTTTCTTTGCAAATAATTCCTACATTCATTCATCACATTGCCTCCTCTATGCTCCTCTAAAGCACTCACCTGGACAGCGATGTTCAGTTACTACATTCGTAGCATGTAGAAGTGTTTTTTTTACTGCAACTCTCCCAAGGCCGTACTCCTGCAAGTGCCTGGCCACTGCCCTATCAGACAAAGGCTGGGAGCGACTTTTCCGCAAATCCCTTACTGCTTCCGGAGCGGTCAAACGTCTGTTATGCTTACTACTTACTACTGTATATTCCATTATTATTGTCATTTGCCTAGTGACATAGAGACCAGGGAGAGGCCTTCAGGAGCAGCAACATACTCCTACCAGGGGAACCCATAAACCACAGGGGATGAGAAAGGAGAGGAGTATGGGAACCCTTCTGTTTCCATGAGAAAGTTACATTAGATCTTAGAGATAATGTTGTGGAGTGGGGAGGGTGGATTGGTTCGGTACTTTTAATAAGGGCAGCATGTAGACGTGTATGTTACTAGAGTGTGTATCCTTTCTTGTTTATTTCCTGTGTCGCAGGTTCTGATCTGCATGTTTCACTTACTATAGTTACTGTACTTTCCTGTCCTCTAACCACATTCCCCTGGAATACATTTAAGCTGGATACGCACCTATCCAGTAATCAACTGTAACATTTATGTTGATTGGGGCCGATATTGCAAAAGTGTGTACACTCCCACAATAATAATTTGTTGTGAAAATTTGTTGATTTGGTTTTAGTAAAATGTGTAGAATGATTAGGAGACATGATGATCTCTGATCTGCTAGTAAATTGGTATTCTGTATACACATGGATCCTCATGTATACAATCATCAGTGAAATTGTTAAATCTATCATGTATCAAGCATGGTGGGGGGGTGTGTGTGTGTGTGGTAACAGTGGGTGAAGAGAGATGTGTTTATGTGGTTGGTAGCATTACATGCCAGGCTAAAGTGGGGGTTTTTGTATTTCTTATTTTTTTCTTGTTTTTTGTTTTATTGAACAGTCAGTGATCACGTTGTGTGATTTATACGGTATATTCTGCCTCTGGTTTCTTAGTGATTTATCCCAGTGGCATTACTAAGGATTTCCTTTCCACTGGGAGAGTACCTGTCTAGTTCTGGACATGTGTGCAGTGCACTGAACATCTTTATATCAAACTATGGGCCTAAGATGGGTCTAAGTGCAGCTATTCTGATCTGTTACTGTAATCCAGCATTGCGGATTATCACAGGGATCGGCCATGTTTGTGCCGGCAGCATGTCACATTTACGTGAATAAGTAAAATAATGACTTTACTATCCCAGCAAAGCTTAGAATCACCCTGGATGTGTTGGTAATAGGAGCTGGGTATAGGTCAGTAACTCGTGCAGCAGGAACTATTATCACTAAATGTGTATAAGACCATGTGCTGAGATAGTAACTCTAGATCCACGGTTCTCAAACTGTGGGTCGGGACCCCAGAGTGGGTCGCGACCTCATGTGCATGGGGTCGCAACTTCATCAGAGAGACCATCGCCCAGTTGCAGGCCAGGAGCTATGGGACCCACTGGTGTCAGACTCTAGTGGGGTGCAACTGTGATAATACGTGAAGTAGGTGATTGCTTCACTGAACCAGTTCCATCTCCACATTCTTTTGTCACACAGGATTGCCAGTTGTCATGATACACAAATAATGTAATGTTCAAAGAGTTAAAGCCTCCCCCCCCCAATTAACCTCAGGAAGCTGTGTAGTTTGGTACAAAACATATACTTACCAGTGTTTAAAATGGACCCAATCTTCACCAATAGTCTTGGTGAAAATATATAGAGGCGATGTTTGGCTGTAACTTGCTTGGGGTCGTGTAAAAATTATTTTTTGTCAGATGGGGTCCCAGAGCAAAATAGTTTGAGAAACCCTGCTCTAGATGATCCTCTCAACTATGCATCATTAATGAAGACATAACAGATTCCAGAGGAGATTCTGCTGGGACCAGGAGAGGTGGCAGTAGACCTCTTTACCCCATTCAATAATTAAACCCATTATGTCTATCATAAACTATCTGACTGCAGCTGGAGCATGTACATATGTGAAGACTGTCGGAGAGATGGCACCCAGTGTAGGTCATTGATTGTTCTAGATGCAGACCATTAATGAGGTTTTACATTATGCATAAAGGGGTTATTGATGTCTTTGTGAACACACACACACGTATAGAGATAGATACATATATATGTATGTATGTACATATTTTTAAGCATGCGTAAAGATCAAGCAACCAGAGTATTCCTGGTATGTTTTTTGGTTGTTCTCACTATGCATGATAGCGATTATCGCTCCCAGACGAGTCTCTCTCTCCTCCTTTCTCCTCTCCTCTCCTCTGCTCTCTCTCTCTCCTCTGCTCTCGCGCTCTCTCTCTCTCTCTGCTCTCTCTCTCCTCCGCTCTCTCTCTCTCCTCTGCTCTCGCGCTCTCTCTCTCTGCTCTCTCTCTCCTCCGCTCTCTCTCTCTCCTCTGCTCTCGCTCTGCTCTCTCGCTCACTCTCTCCTCTGTCTCTGCTCTC
>JABWIB010003271.1:14153-25248 GCA_016617825.1 Platyplectrum ornatum | reverse complement strand
TATATATATATATATATATATATATATATATATATATATATATATATATATATATATATATAAATAAAACTAGATCAGGCGTCTTACTTTATTTGTACGTTCAGGGCACCTGACCTTGTGATTGGCAGGTATGATTCCCAGCGCTCCTATAATGTTAGTTCTGTTTTGATTTCCTTGGACACTTTTCTACGCCACCAACCCGTATAAATCCACCTGGGCTTCTTGCACCTTTCACCCTATCCCATGTTAGTATTAGCAATGCCGGTATTGTATGCTATGATATAAATGAGCATCTGTCTTATTATGTTTAATACACAGATGCCAATTCATCAGAACCTTAAGGACCTCTTGGCTATCCGAGCAGAGCTCCAGAAGAAGGTGGAGGAACTCCAGCGCGAAGCAACGACCAGATCCATCTCCTCGTCCTCTGACCGCGGATCCTCCCCGTCACATTCAGCCACCCCTGTGCACACTGCTGTCTGACGGGCGCCATGGACTTGGGAGTACAGCACGGGTGCCCTCTATTATATAATGTGTGCAGGAAGATCTCCGGGAATGTTTCGGGCACCAAGGCGTTAGGGCGTTAATGCAATTTATCTGAATATTTTTTCCTGCTGGAGACTGCGACCTGTAGCACCAGTTGCAATTATTGTTCATTCCAGTGTTTTATTTTGTCTCTAGACAATTTGTAAATATATTTACTATCCAATATTGTTTACAGACCTGACACTCCTACCTTTTACTAGCTGTTACAGTGAAATGTGTTCGCCTGTGCAGTTTTCGTTTGGACTTTTTCTAGTTATATTTTTGTTTTTATTTTTTACATTTTATTTGCATATTTTTTATATATCAGATTATGTTGACATTAGCCGTTTATTGCAGTAGTGTAACTTTATAGTGCTGCTGACAGGGCTTCATGACATCTCTATGAAGGGGTCCAAGCCTGAAAGAGATGGTGTTTTTGGTTTTTGTTTGTGTTTTTATGTTTCTATCAATGGACAATATGTTAAATTCCACGTTGCACCTATTTAAAAGCCAATGCAATGCACCTGAAGCCATCGAACTATGAACTGTAACTACACGTATGTTATCCTATTGCACCTGAACATGTATTTGTATAGTGTTTTTACCTCAGATATTAAGAAATGTTAAGCCGCAGTTGGTGTTACATTCTGTCAGTAATTATAGTATTGACCATAAACCAGGCTATTATCACAGGGCTCTGTGCTGTCTTCTGTGTTTCAATTGAGCCACACTGATATTTTAGTATTGATAATGGTAAAAAAAAAAAAAAAAGCAATTATTGGTCTGCAACCTATCCTAACTATCCTATATAAGCCCCTGGAATGTGCTTTAACACAGTCAACAAGAGCAAAACCTAGCGTTAAACTTCCCCATCGGTATGCTGGTATAATTATTGTATCTGGACTGTCCTATTGGAGTAAAGGTTGTTCATGCTGTAGGAGGAAACCACTGTAATCTGTGTCCTGCAAAATACGAGAGTACGACAAATAGTTCCATTGTCCTCCCTAGAGAGGGGTCTAGGGCAGTCCAAGCAGCACTGGTAAGAAGGTTTTTTTTGTATTTAAATCAATGAAACAAATATCTGTATAAAGGTGAAGGAGATCTGGGGTCAGTTGGAGTTAATAGCAGATGATTAAAGGACTATTGGGACTGGATATGGATGAGAGTTGTGTGATTGACAAGTGCCTCATATTTATTACCACACAGAGACACAATGATCCATTAGATGTCTAGCAGGAACATGAGAACATGAGAGTGCTGGTACAGTTTGTCAAAAAAAAGTATTTGGACAACCACTGACTGTTAGAAAGATGAGTGAAGTCTGAAAGAAAGAATCTGGAAAAACAAGTCACATCGTCAACAATTTATTCTTGCAGAAAATAATGAGTTGGACAAGGTGAAATCATTATTATGTACTATACTATATTACTTTGTAATATAACCTTGGTTGGCAATTACAGAGGTCAATCGATCGTGTAGTTCTGGACCAGGTTTGTACACAGATAGCAGGAATTTTTACACGCTGATCTTCCCTAGATCTGTCATGGGGCTCCAACTCCATCCACGTATTTTCAGTTGGGTTGAGGTCTAAAGACTGGGCTACTCCAGGACATTATCCTGCTTCGGAACCATGCCTTAGTTGCTTGGGCGGTGTGTTTGGGGGACATTGTCATGCTGGAAGACCCAGCCACTTTCCATCTTTAATGCTCTTAATGAGGGAAGGAGGTTTCTGGCCAAAATCTCATAATACATGGCCCCTGAATGGCCATGTATTGAATTCTCTTCTTAATAAAGATCCGTTGTCCTGTCCCCGGTGGGTATGGTGTTTTTGGGATGTCATTCATCATTCTTCTCCCTCAAAATTCAGTGAGGGGAGTTATATCAAAAAGTTTGATTTTGCTCTCATCTGACCACATTACATTCTCCCAGTTCTCTGGATCAACCAGATGGTCACTGGCAAACTCTAGATGGTCCTGGACATGTGCTGGCTCAAGAACAGTGACCTTTTGGGTGCTGCAGGATTATAATCCATGACGACTTATTGTGTTACTTATGGTAATCTCTGTGACTGTAGTCCCAGCTCTCTTGAGGTCATTGACCAGGTCGCCCCCATGTAGTTCTGGCTTATTACTCATCGTTCTCAAGATCATTAATACCCCACGAGAGGAGGTCTTCCATGGAGCCCTAGGTAGAGGGAGATTTGTAGTGTTCTTGTATTACTTCCATTTTTTAATAACTGTGCCAACATCACTTCTCACCAAGCTGCTTGTCTATTGCTGAGTAGCTCGTCCCAGCCTTGTGCAGCTCTACTCTCCCTGGTGTCTTTAGACACCATAGGTCTTGGCCATGGTGTAGAAGTAGCTGTCTGACTGTTACTGGGTGTGGACAGGTGTCAATGGAAGATCTCCCATAATGTGTCTGAGTATATACCATGAAGTGTTTGGAAGGGGTTATGTCATGTTGTTTGGAGTGAAATTGGTAAGAATGCAAACACTAACATTAATTTTACCTCCCCCGCAATTCAACATGGTTTTGCCCACTCGTAAATTTACGCTCTTAAGTTGAATTCTGAATCTGGTCCTATCTGCTCATTTACATATGTGTGTGTCTCTTGGTTGGTTCTCTACTTAAATAAATCCAGTTTGGAAGACCTTGCTTCAGTTCGATCAGGACAGGGACCTACCTTTGCGGGACAATTATTCGACAACAGTTCTGAGTTCCAGGAGCTGAAATCACATTTATAAACACTGTACTAAAACATTCAGAAAACTCCTTTAAACCATTTCAATGGAACCAATTCAATGATCTACAAAACCATTTCCTTTTTTTTTATCTTCTATAAAAATATATGAAACCAGAGAGGTTTGATGGTTATGAATGTAAATGCAGGTTTATTCCCTCTAGGCTGCTGAAGCTTCCCTTGCTCTGCTTTTATCTGTCTGACTTTTGATTACATCAGAATAATTATAAACCTGACAAAGGGAAAGCAGCAATTAGTTTGCTTACACACTGAAGGGGTCATGTACCGGCACAGTAGATAAGACAGCCAGTGCATTCTATATTTCTTCTTCTCTGCAGCCCCGCATTGCATTTGATATTATATTTTGAAGACAAATTGGTGAAACGAAGCAGTAAAAATAGCTTTTAATGGTTGTATATAAAACTCCCATCTTGGTGAGCAAAACTTTTCTTATATTAGCGGGATTTGAGATAATTATCAAAGGCTGTTTACACACAATTAATCACATACAAATATTGGTTGTTGTGCTTCTTTTTCCCTCCTGAGTATCATTAATGTTTTAAAAGGTTATTCTCAAAGGTTATTTCTTTTTACTTTACCATAGAGCTGTCAGTATAAATATCATTGCATGTTGTTTATGTATTCAATAGATGCAAAGGAATATTCTATGGTAAACCACGTCTACCTTCTATGTGAACAGCTAGATCTTATTTCATTTTATAGCCCAGACCTGTTATTGTTCTATACTAATAAATACACAAAATGCAGGTCCAGGCCATGCCGGTGCCTGGACTGTAGGCATTACATTGAAGGGAGGTGTGTAATGGACTGTAATGTAATGTGTAGCAGTGTTGCTTTTATACTAATCCATATGTGTGGGGGCTTATCATGAAAGGGGCTTTTCCAGAGTTGCACTTACACCTGTTTTTTTTAGGTGCAAGTGTAGACCTGAGCAATAACATGTTGTAATGGTTGTAATGTTGTATTTTGCTTTTTCTCAAGGAACTCACAAGCAGCTTATCTTTATGTTTGATTTGTAAATTAGAGTGTAGCAAGGAAATCTCACCTTTTACCTATAATTTATTGTTCACAGTTTATACTTGTCCTGCAGTTCAATGTCTAGGTCTACACTTGCACCTTTACTCCCAAACGCTGGATCAGCCCTGAAAACTCTGGTTGAGGTGGCCAGTCTTTACATTGTGCAAAAATCTGTGTGTTCAGGGTTATGTGTTGTGTGTTATATTTTGTAGTAGGTGGAGTATACGACGTTGCCCGGGACATGCCTTTAGTTTTGCCATTCTTTTTTTTTAAATTGCGTTATTTTTAGAATTTTCAGAACATACAAAGATAACATAACAAATAACAAAAAACATCTCCCCTCCCCAAGCCCACCCACCCAACCATAAGCAGGAGACATTGTAAGAGAGATTAGTGTAATAGCAGGAGGTCCGCGCATCATGTGCATTATAGTACATAAAGGAAGTACAGGCAATAATAATAAAAGAGAGAGAACACCTGAAAAATAAATAGCAAGCGCTGTAGGGCCTAAGTCATAATTCAATTTGGGGGTAGACGGCACCAGGGGGTCTCAGGGCAACGGGGCAGATTATAGGAGCACGCCAGGCGCAAGGGAGGGCGCAGAGACCACTGACCTCCGGGAGTCGAGCCATGGGGACCACACACTATAGAAGCGAAGCAGAGTATTATGTTTAGTAAAGACAAATTTTTCATGCTGCATCGTCTCATTAACTAACCCCACCCATCGTTGGAAGGAGGGAGGATCGGGAGCCATCCAGGCTCTAGCTACCAGGACCAGAGCGAGGGAAGTAAGGAGACAGATATATTTAGCTAGGCTGGAGGAGAGTCCCTCCTCCAAATCAATTCCAAATATGAAAGTTTTAGGGGTGAGTGGAAGGGAGAAGTCAACTGTAGATCCGATGCAGGTCCATACGTCCGAGTAGAATTGAGAAACGGAAGCATTCCCAGAGGAGGTGCCAAAAACCTGCAGGGGAGAAGGAGCATTTGGGACAGACAGAGTGCCATTCTACTTTAGAGCACCACAATGAGGGTGGCATTATCATTTAGACTATATGCCATACACCTTGCACCCCATTGATGGGAATGTGTGTTTTCTTCCTCTATGTCTCAAGAAAAGTTCACTTTTATATGCTTTAATTCCTGTGTATGGCATTAAATATTGTATCAAAACCTCAGAAGCTTCTTTGCATAGTCTATATACCACGCTGGCCTGGAGATAAGGACAGGGTATTGCAGCTTGTCATTGCCCTTCCTGAAGTTCTAGCATGTGGATTTAGCATTGACCTCGGCCTAGTGAAAGATGATGCTATAGGAAATGCTACATAGCGGTCAGAAGCCTGGGTGATACTCAGGTGATAAAGTGTTATATGTAGAACCCATAATTGTATGCTTCGCTTTGTGTATTATGTCTGTATAATGGAATTCTGCTTTTCAGTTATGAGCACCATAATCGCATGTATTATGTATATATCCATACACTTAACACACAGACTTTCTTAAACATAACACCCCACACCCATAGTAGAAACAAGCAAAGTGTCTTTATTGGTGAATACATGATGTCCAATATGAAGTGCGTGTGTGTATGTATGTATATGTATGTGTGTATATATATATATATATATATATATATATATATATATATATATATACACACACACTATATATATATGTATGTATGTATGTGTGTGTGTGTGTATATATGTATATTATGTAATATAGTGAACATCACATTTCATTTTTGTTTCTTCTTGTGCCAGTCTGTATATAAAGACTCCACCAGAATCCGTCTCGCAAAACTCCCATTAATTACATTTGGTGACCTGCTCCATGGTGAGAGACGCAGACTATTGATTTTACTGCACATCCATATCATTTCCGAACAGTCAAAACGTTCTTACAGAGAATCAGGTTTGCACTTACGGACTACAAATGAGTTGCTTTTTCTTGTGTACATCTGTCAGTGGAAATGACAAAACGTGCTTAAAAATTCTATATGTGATTGTGAGACCTGAATTAGATTTAAGAGCAAGAAAAATTGTGGCTTTTAAGGTCATGATAATCCATTATAAACACAGGTTTAAATCCCAGCAGCTGTATGTCCTTGTGAGAAAGCGGCTCGCCCTATATTATATACAGCTTTGTTTATGTAAAAGAAAGGAGGCTTTTTCATTATGTTACATAATATATACTATATTGAGGCATTTATAAGAAATATGCTGCAAGCTTGCAACTCCTGAAATATAAATATCCTATGTATACTATGACTACGTATATTACACATCTCCACTGGGCGGCAGGTGGTGGTGTTTCATGATCAGCTTTCTGATTTCTTATTTCAGATCTTATTTGTGCGGCAGCTTGAACAGGTGCCTTTTTATGTCTTGCCAGTATTCTGTGTTATTCCTGCGCTTGTGAATGACTGATTTTCTGTAAGTACAGCGTGGTCTCTTATTGTACAAGTTGATTTTATTCATTCTGCATTCGTCATCACCGTAATGATTTGTATTGTTGGTTCTCTAAATAAGCGTATACTTTACTAGGGCGGCTACACACGGTCATTCTCACACAATCAGACATAACACACCACATGTTCAACTTCATCTTGTGCATACAGCCTCCTGTACCTGACAAATGGCTCTATCAAGAAGTATTCAGGAGCCAGTGTGTTAGAATTTGTTCCAAATCAGCCGTGCCATAATCTATACCAGTGGTTCTCAATTTTTTTTTTTTTTGAGTGGGGACTACCAGCTACCCAGGTGGTACAGCCTTACGGTTTTATTTCAATCCATGCAAACTGGAGCCATGGGACCACATCCAAAGTTTTAGCGCAGAAAATGCTCAGTTTCTGCGTTCATGTGCCCCCCCAAAAGTCGCTATTGTGAATTACGCGCAAAAAAGCGCACATATGTGCAAGCATTCATGGACCCGCAATTTACAGTCTTGTGTCTTTTTGGAAGAAGGTTTCTTTTTTTTTTTTTTTTTTTTACTTGTGTGTTTCTCTTTTTTCTTTTGTGTTGTGTTCTGTTTGTGTGCAGTAATTAAATGTTTTTACATTTTAACATTCTACAACTTGCCATTTCTAGCTTACATTTATCTAAATGGCTTACTAAATATGCATGCCAGTGACACACAAGTGGGCGCAGCACAAAACCAAAGTGCAGGCCTGAGAAGACTGTGAGCAAAGTACCGCAAAAATACCAGTTGCATCATCCCTAGCCAACTGCAGGCAAAATGTTGGAGATGTTGAATAATCGCAAAGCGGAACACCGGATACGCCTCAAAATCTAATTAAAGTCTCATACCAAGCTATAAAAAAGTTAATTCAGATGCATTGTGCTACTCTGCCCCATGGACATTTACTAAGTCCTGAATGGATCTATCCACAAGCCACAAAATCCTTTCAGCTGTTAACAAAACCCATTCATAATGAAACCTCTTAAGTGTTTGGTTTTTATATTAACATATGCTTTCATATTAAAGCAGCAGCCTTCCTCATGTACTCTGTGCTGTATATGCAACCAGTGCTGTAGTTACTTAGACAGTGCTCTCTCATCCAGAAGATCGGTGTAATATCATGGAGAGAAACAGAAGATTCCATCACGAAAAAACTTTATTATGCAGTTCTCCCTTGTGTATGAAATGTGCAACATCACAGTTATAGAGATGTGGATGAAAGTGTTATGTGACACGTTGTGATCTTCTGCAAAATAACATTCAACTGGATCCCAGCCTCCACTTCCGATGTGGTCTGCACCCCACTGCGGGGTTCCCAGCTCCTGTGCGAGGTGGGGGGGGGAGTCACGATAGTGGACTCCAATCTGAAATTTTTCTGAACTGTCCCACCTAAAATAGGGGTGATGTGAAAGGGCTAAAACCCTTAATGTCTCACTAGCATAAACCCCTATTACGGTATATACCCCCCAACAGAATCATCAGCATAGACGCCTGGAACGGAGTATCCAGACCTGAGCTGTAAGCGTACAGTCTAAATCCAGTTCAATGTCTAAACAATGTTAGTAGCAGATTTACTTGTCTTTTCACTTTATATTCAGTTTTTTTCCCAGGGTATCTATAAAGTAATTGTAACATTACTAACTAGAAAATAATAGTTTGACTGATTGGTTGCTAGGGGCAACACTTAGTAAACTGAGCCCACATTTGTAATACAAAAGCTGCATCTCATGTTTATATGGAAGAATATAGATAATAAAAAGAATGCAGCAGCTAGACAGGTACATTTCTATAACTGCTGCTTATTCTAGATAATATAATAAATAAAGCACCATGGTTCACAAAACCATATTGCCAGAGATTTTTTTTTTTTTGTATTGAAACTTAATTTGTTCGAGAATGTCAGCACAAAAACTAAATATCTATAAAGTGATGGTCGAGAGGCCTTTGTAACGTGTCTGCTCATTCATACCAACACAGATTGACTTGTTGAGACTTCTACATGTAACACATACAGAATGAAACATTGGAAACCCAAGGTTGCTCTGCCATTCCGTGCAGCTAATTACACTGTGTATACATGGTGTACACTATTACACTATGTATATACCTTTATGAGGAAGTGTTTAATACAAAGATCTCTAAGAAAGCTTCTCACAGAGGCAATAAAAAGGTTGTTACACAGTCCTGAGTGTCGGACCTGTACATAAAATGTAAACAAAAAACTCTAAAGTGAATAAAAAATAAAAGACATAAAGGTTAATATTAGCGAGCAGTTACATTCAATAAATAAAACACAATAAAATACAGGCTCCAGAGAGATTTCTGAAACATGGGAAAGGTTGATGGTTACCCTAGCAAGTAACCTGATTTTACCAGTCCCTCTACTGCTGTGAATGAGACATTTCCCAGCTGCTATAGGTAACACCATCTTTTCCTGTGCACCAGTTATCTGCACTAAACGGTGTCACCATATTAAGCAGTGCATTACGGAGCCTGAATCTGCAGCTTGCAATCCATTATATTATGAAGACTGGTATTCACAGTATGGATGGGTCCTCTGCGGGGGGAGCAGCAGACTGATGTGGCACAGAGTGACATTTCACTGTAACACAAGAGAAATAGTTTAAGTCAAAAGCTGTGTTTAAACCCAACATTATTCCCCACACTGGACACTGCCAGGTCATCCTGCATCCGTTTACCTTTAATGTACCCCGATATCCAGTATCCTCCACATACCCTATGCTTCATCCTCCTTTTATTAGGTGACAGGACCATCTACAGACTAAAGCTTATTCAATTTAGTGCACAGATGGGAATCACTACAACAAAAAGCTAGGCAGGTGGGAGGCTTCCCTCAACGACTACTTCACGTTTTGTTGCATTGTGTGCCACAACTATATGCTGCATATAACACAATATACCCCCCACATTTTAAAATATAACTAGGTGTTTGCATTGCATAGGAACATTCTTACGTGTCCCTCCAGTTATAAGGTAATAAATGGCATCTTTAAGCCGTGTCCATATCAGATAGAAAACCTAAAACAAGATCACTTCTACACCTGACTTCTGCAAGCTGCGTGCTAAAGTTGTGTGTTTTTCCGGCAGCACACACGCCATATGTTAGGTGTCGGAATATAGTTCCATATGCTAAAAGATCTGTCTGATGGGGCGCTCCTCCTTGCTCAGCCGAAGTATGTAAGGTGGGCAGTGCGTGTAGATCAGAGTTTAAGACAAGCCTATGCTAGTGTAAACACAGCAATATCTGTCCAGGAGAGCGGAATGCATCCAACCTCCAGACCCCCCCAAGGGGTCACTCCAGGCAATGTGAAGCCCCGTCACACTCAAACAGCAAATGTATAGCTGATCGACGCTAAATGGGCATTTGTGTGACACCGGCTGCCTCTATGTAGTGTATAGGATAGTAGGACTGTTAATTCATTCATCAATGCATTTCCTATTACTACAAGTTGATACAATGACATAATATTTTAAACACTAATATGCTTCAAATTATAAACAAGTGTACATCCATCTCTATAGACCCAGCGTGTTCATGTACATATTAGGCTTAATCAATACCCCACCTTGTGGCTCTTCTGACATGACCGCCTCCATGTTTTCTCCTTTCACGTACTCTGCATTAAGTCCTTCTGTAGAGAACATGGAAAGAAGATTCCACCATTAAGTGTCTTATCAACCAGATGTCAATTAGCACCATGAAATGGCTGCACAAATGCCCAGAATTCTTATTCCTCTAGCTGGGGAAGGTCTGGTGGCTATGACCTTGTGTCTCTATTCCGCAGGTAACTAAATAGACATTCGCGAGGATGGACACCTTGTTCTTTCACATTATAAGCCGCCTGTTCTTCTAAGTGTGAGCAGTGGAGAGCGATTATACCTATTCTGAGCTGCAGTAACAGCTGTCCTCGCTGGCTGCACATATCATTTCTCTGCGCTGCAGGCAGGAAAGAGAGAAATGTGTTCTCAGCAATGGCCACGTGACGTGTGAGCCATACAGGAACGCTGTGCAGAGTGACTGCCCCAGGGACCTACTCAAATACACAAGTGTGTGGAGGGGATAGAGCAGGTGTATAAATACATATATGTACACACATTATATTACCAGATATGTAATATTATTAATACATTGCTGCACAATTTCTTTTTCACCAATAACTTGTTTATGTTGCACAGCTTTCAATATCCTGACACTTCCCGTGTCCACTGCTCTTCTTAGTCTTCTACTCTAAAAATATCCAGCTTTAGCTGAGATTAGAGAGCGGACATTATGAGAACCAAATCCTGCAACTCCTACAAAGGAGATAGATATAT
>JABWIB010003270.1:4898-16082 GCA_016617825.1 Platyplectrum ornatum | reverse complement strand
TCATACCCTACACCTTACAAAAATATTACACAAAGCAACTTCACCAAGGTCACCCCGGGCTGGGAGTTGCTTTACTGGTCCACTATGTTTACTGACATTGAGAGGGAAGTTTCTGTGTGTGGCCCATCATCGGCCCAGAAGGCACATCAACCCAAAGAACCTTTGCATCTACATGATGTTCCTGACCTGCCTTGGTCCATTACTGCTGNTGACTGTTTTGATTGGAGGGGTAAGGAATACCTGGTCCTGGTAGACTCATATTCTGGCTGGTTTGAAATCGATCCATTGCAGACTCTTACCAGCACCACTGTCATAAACAAACTTAAAAGACACTTTGCCACACATGGAATACCTCAGAAACTTAGCACAATTTCCGTAATGCCTCTTCTTAGAGATGCCGGCACATGGTCTATAATTTTGCAGCATAGCTCGGATAAACTATGATGCTGCTGTAAAAAATGGTTGGCCACCGGTTGATCACCAGCTCCCTGGCAAAAAGATACCTATACGGCTGTTCTCTCTCTCTATAACTGCAAATAGTCTTGCTTACATAACCCAACTCACATGGGCAAGAAAGCATATACACTACAAATCGAGTGGTGCATATTATGGCATGTTTTGGTATATTTTTTGCCAGATCCTGGATGCACAAAAAATTTCTGCGACCCCCATCTGTAGCATGGCATAATTCTCTTAAGCTTTAGAGCTGAGGGGGAAAGGCAGATAGTACTATAGGCCATAGTGTTGTAATGGCTTGATTAACAAAGGAACTTAGGCTTAAATTTACTAAGCAGGGAGACTGCTGTTAGATTGAAATTAGAAATGATGGAGCTACCACTGACCCCATTGCACATCCAGATGTCTGGAGGTAAAAGCGTCTGTCAAGAAAGTAATTTTTCACTAACATCAGCTCAAGAAGTTTAATACACTGATCAGGCAAATGGGCCAGTATACATTGGATTGTCAAAAATCAGGTTACTTGTCGGAAAAGGTGCTGCGCACCTTGGATTTCGTTGGTGCTGGTGTAGAGGCTAACGATATCCAAGTCCGTATTTTTACTTAACCAGTGAAACACCCACTTAACCAAATATAAATCCCCAATGTGCTCTAATAATCACACCACATTAACCTTCTATATGTAACATGAGCACATCTGTAACACAATACGCTAGAACACCACTGATTGACACCACATGATTAAACTGCCAAAGCAATCTGCGAGGGCACACAGATTATGAGCACTGCGAAAGCACGCTAACACTGAGCACTGCAAATATACGCATCCAACGCATAGTGCACATGTACGCAACCTTGAAACAATAATCGAATACACAACTGAGAAAGAAATTGTATAGCTATTTACCCGGCAATGTAAGAGAAGAAAAACCAACTCAGTTGTGGTCCAAATCCATAGTTTCTATTCAGGGGCGTAGTTAAAGGTTCATAGGCCCAGGTGCAAAAGGTCAGTTTGGGTCCCCCCTCCTACTTATGTTAAAAATAAAATTCAATCTGTTTACCCACATGTTTATATGTATGTGTGTGTGTATGTATGTATGTATATATATTATATATGTATATATGTATATATATATATATATATATATTTGAGCATATGTATGTCTGTGTGTATGTATGAGCATGTGTATTTATGTATGAATGTGTGTGTGTGTATGTATGAATGTGTGTGTGTGTATGTATAAGCATATGTAGAGGGGGGGAGGCAATTACCCACCTGATGCTGTGCTCTTCTTTCCAGGTAGTGGAGGGGGGGTTGCGGTCACAGTCGAGGTGCCGCGATTGCGTCTTTTATTTTTATAAACTTTCCCTTTGCTTGTTCTGGGCCATTTGCTCAGGGGGCTACTACCCCTATAGCTACGCCACTGCTCACATGCACACACACACACACACTCACATGCACACACACACACTCACATGCACACACACACACTCACATGCTCACTCACTCACATGCACACACATTTAAAACTGTCAAAAAGATAAAGTTTACCTGAGACTTTGTTGTGCTCAGTTGGGAACGAGAGGGAGGACACTGAACAGTGAGGAGAGGGGAGGGTTGCCAGCATGACAGTCTCCCTTCCTCCCTCCATCAGTGCAGGAGAGACTCCTTCCTTGCCCCCCCCAGCTCCGTTCTCATCCTCCGTGAAGTGACAGGAAGTAGCAGAGGTGTCAGACAGCTGACCGGCGCTGTGCAGGGGGAGGAGGGAGGGGGCTGTGAGGAGAGGTTATACAGTGCAGCAGCCAGGCACTCTGCTACATTAGCAGGGACCCGATCAGAGACGCTGCACTGTACTGATGAAGTGTGTGCTGATGGTGCAGGAAAGGAGGGAGCCATTGCGCTAGTGGAGAGTGGCGGGGGGTGTCTGTTTGGCCCCCCTTGCTCAACGGCCCGGTCGCGACTCCGACCTCTGTGACCGCTATAGCTACGCCGCTGTTTCTATTCCAGCAGGGAGAGCATTTACCCAAACAGATGATCCTGATTACAGCAACGGATCTGCGCAATCCCAGCCAAGTCAGTCCAGACACAACACACAATACAGTTCAAACACATAGTATTTATACACATTTGAATCAAAAGGAGTGATGCGTCATCCCTCGGTCCTTCTCATTGGTCCATCCATGTCAGGTGTTCTCTATCTTCCATCCTTTGTCCTGGCATCCTGTGCTTATCTTCCCGCTGCATTCTAATTACTGAGCCTGCATGTTAGATTACTAATATCTAATCCCATAAAATATTAACAGTACAACATATTACAAAACTACATACATATTATTTATCTACACATCCTAAGCTACAATATGATCATAAACATGACTATTAAGACATTGTGCGGCATAATTCGGCGTAATTCTGGTCTTGTGGATACTGAAAGGGAAAATAGCTATATGAGTTAATATGAAATAACTTTGATAACATCTCTTTCATTTAGAAAGATCAACCATTAAAAGGGACACATTTTAAACCACCTTAAGATCATGTTTCGTGTATGTTTAATGCGATCGTCGCAACGGCGAGGGATAATTATATTCACTCAGGCGAGGGTAAAATTGCAGACATGCGATTTTACGCAACAATGTAATTAAACTGTATTTAGGTCTTTTAACTAAGTATTAGATGTTAGACATATTTTTATGGGATATTTTATACATATTGCGATTATACGCAATGCGTGCGCACGCTTCCAAAATGGCGCCGGTTCATCTGAGCTTCTATTGCGGTGACGCTGCTTTTACACACAAGATGGGCCACCATTTGATAGTACCCATAACTATCACCCTTGAAGCTCACTCTCTGTGGTATAATACAATTCATCAGGTTTGACTTCCTCCAACATTATCATGTTCATTGTCTCCTCACGCTTCTTATGTCTCTGTATTAAAATGATCTTAACCAATTTCACTATCAATCCCATAAGCATTGTAAAGGTGACTACAAGGACAAGGAGTTTCAATACTGCAGTTGCAATAGATTTTGCCTCTTCACCTAAACTAGAGAACCAATTAACAGGGTTTACCCAAGAAACCCAACTCGTTATCTCCTCTCCCACCGTGGATACTGAAGCGTTATGTGACCTGCGAAATTCCCATTTTAACGTTCGAATTTCCTCCATCTTATGGTCAATAACTTCCTGAGGGTCCTCTGCATTATCAGTGATATAGGTGCAACATTTCATACAGTATCCTCCGGTGACAGCAGTTAAATAATTTAACACCATCCTATGCAGTACTAGCTCTTTTTTATACACTTGTAGCTCGTCCTGTGTACCTGAAAGTGGCATCGTAAATGTTAGTAAGATTATCAATGAGTTTGGCAAGACCTTGAATATAATTGTAATTTATGGTACCTCTAGCAGTTCTGGTGAAATCTAAAGCTACCAAAAATTGGTACCCATCAGACTCAGTAATTAATTCAGTGGCCATGGAGTTATCTTTATATGAAACACTGTGTTTAACCTTATGTTCATACTGAACATGAGCATATATGGGGGAGGTTTGGACCTGTGTACGTCGAGCATATCTTCATGTGATCTTATCATTACATTGGGGTACCATCCTACTTAGAAAACCTAATTCTTGGGATTTGGGTAACCATGTATACACACCTTTCTAAATAAATTGTAATATATATCCTTGGGGTAAATATAAAAGGAATTGTAATTTACTACATCAGTTTTCTTTGATGATGATACCTTTTTTCTCTAAGGTTCCAAGTTGGGGCACACAAGTTACTTTTATATATCTATAATGCCCTATGGTTTAACATGCATATTCCCAGTTAAAGACCCATTTTCAGTTATTCATCAACTTAGGATCAGTAATCTTTCTGACTTCTTTCATAATTATTTCTCCCCAAGATTATATTATATTGGTCCGTTCTTGTTAATTGAATAGCTGTGTAATTCGCACAAATTGCTTCCCATGAACCCAATGTCACAAGACTATTGAAGTGGAACAGTACACTTTCTATTGAATATAGACAAATACTAATGCTATGGGACCTAGAGTAATTTTTATTACTCACTAAAGGTTTCCCATCCCTCTGGGTGACTAATTCAGGGCAGTCTTAGGGTATTGATATTAAACTTATATTCTTTTACCTCTATGGGGCATATAAACATAACCAATATATAAATTTTTGTGGCTTTAAAATGTACTACTTCCTCAAGAGTGCCCGATACTATTAATCAAACAGGAACCCCTCACATCTATCTTTAACAAGAGCGGACTATTTCTTTTGATTAGGCATTACAGTTTACAGATATGATCTTAGCACTAGCTTTTCTGACCCAAACTCCTCCACCCTTTCACCATACATGGAATAAAATTGATTATGAGAATCATATTAGGAATAACAATCTTCATGTACACAGAACGATAACAAAATACTCCTTGATTCTGGTTGTCACCAAACAAACTCCTGAAGCGGCACCATACCGATTGAGCTCCCCCCGTACCCAGTAAGCCCACTTACAGCGCATACGGTGAGAGTCTGTGACAAGCCGCTACAGCTCTCCTTCTACATAGGAGGTAATCAGTGTTTCCACTAACGGAGCTCGCGGCAACACACCGCTTGAGCTCCCCCCTCCTTCTCCAGACAATCCATCTGTCGTCTGTGAGATACACGTGGAGACCGGGTGAGAAGCTAACAACCTTCTGGACGAGCACCTTCATCTCATATTGCTAAGGATATCGAGTAGATACCGTCTAAAGGTAATATAAATACACAACTACCGTGCAGTTAACCCAGGATACTGCAATTATATCAGATTGACACTATAACTTTGAATATTTCCATCAACCTACATCCTTCTCATGTCTGATACAGTGGAATAAAGGAATACTTTTTCATGTCATCTCTTCAATTCAATATTATCCAGGGTTATATTATTCATCAGTTCACAGTACTAATAGTTTTACATATCACGTCATGAAAATATTAATACTGGACATTCAAGTCATTCAATAATAGGATGTGTGCATAAGATAAGATTATTTTTTTACATATTGTGTTTTATTATTTGTAATAATAATACATTTAATAAATGGTCTTGAATATATAGCGCTCCATGTGCCTAGTTTGTCTATTTAAGTATCTTTCTCATTAACCTTCACGTTTGTGGTTCTCGTCAGCGGTACTTGGCCTAGACTTTCTCATCTGTCAATTAAACAACCAGAATGTAAGAATTTTCGAATCGTTATATATTCACCAGGTTCAATGTTATAACAATTATGTTGTGACGAGTCCTGAGTAATCATCCTAATAGCTTTCTATTGTTGTTTCAATTGCTTATTCATCGGTATGGGATAATGGACTGCCACTTCATTATTGCATATAAAATCTTCCTGGGGACCTACCATATTATGGGATTATTTTCCAAATAAGATTTCATGTGGAGTTCTATACAATCAGGAAACTCTAGGTATGATTCTTTATACTATGGAGAGTTGAAGGTAACACTTCTAACCAGGCTGAACCAGTTTTAGCTTGTTCTAAGTGATGTCATTAAATCTTTCTTGGGGGTATGAGACTTTTAATCCCCAACAGGTGGCATATGCTCTTAAATACCTTTAGTAATCTGGAATACTATACCTACACCCAAATTCCTAGACTAAGTTATATGGTATTAAATACAACCGTATGAGCTTCTATACCATGAGATTTCAGATTTTCTAAAGAGATTGTAGTTAGATTACAATCTATTTGTATAACCCAGAAAAGGACCTTTTTTTTTTGTGAGCAGGATATGAGGTATCTCCATTGGGGCTTACTTACCAACCTGTTTCTTAAGGCTTTTACAAGATAAATTTCAACCTTACCATATCATTCTGGATGATCCTGGTCCGCACCAATATGGTCTTAAAAGTCTGCATAAACCTTCCTTCCCCAANGGAGACAACCAATGTGGTTTAATCCTCTCATATTCCAATCAGCCTAATTCTGTGGAAACACAAATCTTAATATTTCCATTAGTTGGTTTCTATATAATTAGGGTCTTATCAGGTATGGTCCTTCAAAATTTGTTTCTGCTGTTCCCCTAACAGTATTATCTGTATTATTTGGCTTCGTAGCAGAAGTGAGCCTTGCACTTAGTTACTATAGATGTTAATTAATATCAGATCTTACAATGTGTGTCTGATTCACTATCTATCACAGTCATGTATATCCCCACTACTAAACTCAGCTTCACCCAGTGTTTCCTTTCTTCACTCCCACCCTTTGTGCATCTAGTCTAGTCTAGTGATCTAGGAAACACATTTAATTTGGCTGACCCTCATAATGCTGATATCAGTTGGTACATGACTTGTCACTGCTCTTCAATGATTGTACTAAATACACACAGTAAGACTAGTAGGAACATCTTCTGAATGGAACCCAACAATGTCAATACATTTTTGATATTTTATGATATCTCTATTATTACTTCCTGGAACCTAGAAATGCACCGTCAGCGATATGATACTTCACACAATTTGTCTCACCAACCAGGTACCTCGGAGCAAGCGATATTGTCAGAGCTACTAGAAAGAAAAGAATGATTATTGTGTGATGATTCTCTAGATGTTTATCAGGAATGAGATCAGCAACAGTTCTACATNTACTGGATGAGTCGCCCTTATCACTACAAGAGAATAAGACAGATTAATATGCACCATCATTCTTATTTTACTCTTTGCCTGATAATCCACCTTTTTACACTATAGATATGATTTATGCGCGAGTATTTAAGATCATCTTCAACCATCCATTCACATTTCATATGTTGTTATAATGAGAACATGTATCCCATTAGATGTAATAAAGACAGTATCATATATAAGCACATTTCATACATAGGTTCAATCGGATTTCAATTTCCCATTGATGAGTTACCATTCCAAGATAAGTGATCCTCCTGTGGGGTGTAAAGAGAAATACCTTATCATCTTACATTGATAACACAGTTTATAAACTTACAACGTTACAGATTAACCTGGAAATAAATTCTGTAGAATAAAATGGGTTATGATGAATTGATATCACATTATAAAGTGGAAAACATGAATTATTAAACCAGTGCAGATAGTACATATGCTCATCCTTCCTATGTATCCTGTGAATACTTTCAGTTATTCTCTTTGCTGAAAAGATGTTAAATTAGTGATGTTTCTGTTACTTTATCATTGAACCTTGTTTCTTTTTTATAACCAGACAAACATATACTTGACAAGACATACATTCAGCAGACAGTGTTAGTAGGGGGAGTTTCTTTCTTGCCCATCTCTCACTTGTGGGGGAGGGGGGAGTCAACACTTGCGCAGGAACCATGGCCAATGGCTCTCCTACAACCGGTTTTATAGCGCCATTCTTTAATCTCCCTTTGCCATATTGCGAAATATAAGATGTATCTGTTACGCTTAGGGTGAGACCTAATTGTTGTAATTTATATCCCTAAGTCTCTCAATATATCCTCATCAAAAGCAACAGTCAGCGGAAGTTCCCTCATGCGTTTCACAGTCATTCCCTTTCACACTGGGCAATATTCCATTACCTTTAACTCGTACTTCCTATCGGCATTTTCGGGTCGTTAACTATACTGGATCTTGATTCCAGTGTAGAAACTCCCCACCTGGTGACCCCCTCTTGTGGTGTTTTGTCCCCATTCCAGGGTAAGACACAACAGTAGCAACCGGCGAGACACACTCAAGTTCCTTTATTACAAAGTATCCCAAATCTAGCTGCAGGCCCGATTGAGGAAACTTTTAACTACTGCTAACTCAACCAAGTATATCTAACAAGGACTCCAGGTGAACGCCTGGTAACCACGTTTTCTTCGCAAGTTAGAATCGACGTGTATAACACTATGTTCCAAGTGTCTTTTATTTACAGTACCACCAACCAAATCAACAATCACAACGTCTTGTAGGGTTTCGCCACTTGTCGAGACCGCCGTCGTCTTACGTGACCCAGCAAGGCTCTAGACACTGCAAAGCCTTAAACACAGCTCCAGACACACTGAAGAGCTAGGCCCCAGACACACTGCAAGGCCACTACCCTAACCAGCAATCACACTTCATGCTAGAATTCCTGTAGATGTTACTCCAAATAAGTATACCTTGAGAGACACCGTGGATAGCTATGGGAGTGGTATTAAACTCTATCCTATATGGCAGCCGGAAGTTAAATGCACGTGCAGGTGCTAGTTGCTTGCAACCGGATATTATTCTCTTTGTGCAAATGCGCTCCCAGCAAACCCTGATTAGTATTACACTAACCAAGATTGGAGTAAATTTATTAGCATACAAAGCATACAGTGAAAAGTTACTTAGCATAAATGGATTCAGATTCTTATCAAACTTAAATAGCAGAACAAAATTTCACCTCACACAATGAAAGAGTTAGCATAAAGAGATGTGAAAAATCACAAACAGGAAAAAAAAAACTAACGCAAACAGAAATGCGCAAAATCGCATAGCGGAAAAAAAACAAACACAATCAGAAATGCGAAAAATCGCATTGAGAAAAGGAAAACAGATACACGGCCCATATAACGAAATGCAGAAAATCGCAAAAAGAATGAAAAACAAATCACCAATAGAAGAAAAATAAATCCAAATTCTAACGCTAACTTTCACCACACTTGCTTGTCGCTATAGCAACAAAACAAAACAAATCTCACAGACCTCGCTAAAATCCAAGATAGCCACTGCAACGGGCCCACGTGTTCTAGACAAAAACATCCTCAATGCAATTACTAAACGATTCCCACTTAGTTTCGCATCCTGCACATATATTCACAGCATTAGAAATGTGTAGATCGCACGACTTCTAACTTCCACAGAAACCTCTGACTGACCACATGCCCCCGGCTATCTTCAGATGCAGCAAGTTCTATCAAACAAATCAAAACAAAAAACCATGTGCTATACCCTGAGAAGTATGTTTTATGCAATTTTACTGATAAACCAACACTAAACTATGTCCACAGATTCACATCAGTATCTCTCCGTCTATAGCAGTATTTGATCTATCCGCAATACACTTCAATCAGCAAGTTATAAATGTACTCACCAAAATCCACCCTTTTGCGGTTAGATCCAATCCTGCGTACGCAAAAGATATGACGACCACTCGGAGCCCCTATGCTGTTAAGTCCGTATTTTTACTTAACCAGTGAAAGACCCACTTAACCAAATATAAATCCACAATGTGCTCTAATAATCACACCACATTAACCTTCTATATGTAACATGAGCACATCCGTAACACAATACACTAGACCACCGATTAACACCACGTGATTACACTACCAAAGCAATTTGCGTAGGCACACAGATTATGAGCACTGCGAAAGCGCGCTAACACTGAGCACTGCGAATATACACAACCAATGCATAGTGTACTACAATGCCCTGCCTAGCTTGAATCAGACTTTAACAGTACACAGCAACTTCTCCGGTAACTGACCTAAACGCTTCAACTTTCGTAATAGATGGCTGGTATCTTTTAGAAATGTAGGCAGACTCTGTACACAGGGTTGCAGAAACTTGTCCAAAAAACTAGAAATAGAATGTAGAAGCAAACCTCTGGCAGAGATTGTCGGCTGGCCAGGTGTTTTTTCCGCATCATTATGGATGTTGGGTTGGGTTAGAAATAGATGATAGGCACCTATGGGGCTTTTACACTAAAAGCACCGAACATTTCTGGGATTTCACTTGCACTCTCTGCCTGTGTAAGGATACCATCCATTTCGGATTTGTACGTTAAGGTGGGGTCTTTGGAGAGTTTAGCATATGTGGAAGTATCAGCCAACTGGTGTTCTATTTCTGCTTTGTAATAATTTTTGTACTCAATGAAGTTCCAAACGACAATTCCGCCTCTGTTTAGTTTAATTACATGCTTGTCTTGTTTTTTGGAGTGTTTAGTGTTTTAACATGTCTTGAGTCTATTGCAGCGTTGTAGTTTAAGCATGCTGCTGTTTGTTTTTGTGTGACGTTTCCTTTTCCATAGCGTTTTGGTTTCTGAAGTGTAGTGAAATTGTTGGGGATGTTGTCCATAGAAACCAATCAGATTCGAGTTCACATTCTCCAGTGTGTAAAATGAAACAGAGAGCTTGAATCTGATTGGTTGCTATGGGCAACATCCCCACGTTCCAATCTCAAACAATATACCCCATTGTTTTAGAGAAACTATTAGTGTTTGTATTTGACTTGGGTCTTTCATAAACAGCAAGAAGATACGTATAACTAAACGATATAGTATTAGCAATGATTCAACATCTATGTACTCCACTCTGGTTATTTTTACTAACTAGACCCCTAAGGAACAAGAATGCAAAATGCTAATTAATAAAATATATTAGTATCAGTAACAAAAAAGGGCACAGGCCGCGCTTCTATTAAAATATATTAAATGTGTGCAAGTGCATATATATGAAGGAGGTGCAGCCAAGGACAAAAAGACCAATGTGTAAATACAAGGAACAGAGAAAGTCCAGCTCTCCAAACCTTACAATATATATCACTATGTGTCAGCACATACATATAGAGGAGGTTTAGTTCACAATATAGCTATACTGGGTTAAGCTCACCTGCCAAGCATCAAGGCACCTCCAGTAGGTGAGTCCCTAATCATGTTGCATTATGTGTAACCAGGATGTCTGTAGTAAGACAGGGTTGCCTACTTTT
>JABWIB010003269.1:40770-51055 GCA_016617825.1 Platyplectrum ornatum | reverse complement strand
TGTGTATAAACTGGAGGGTGGTATAAGGTGAGGGCATGTGTATACACTGGAGGGTGGTATAAGGTGAGGACATGTGTATACACTGGAGGGTGGTAGGTTCAGGGAAAATGTGCGAAAGAATTACTCCACTGAAAGGGTAGTAGATTAGTGAAATATTCTTCCATCAGAAGTGTAGAGGCTAATACTACAGAACAGTGTAAGCATGATTGGGATAAATTTAAGGGGATTGTCACTCTTATCTGCCGTCACTTTCTATGTGAAATGAATAATAAGGGGTCAGTTACAGGGGGTGCATTACATAGAGATAACAGGGCCCACTCCTAATGCTGCTAATCGCACGTTGTGTCAGGAAAGTATTTATACTTTAAATGCCAAACTATATGATCAAGCTTCATATCTGATTTTAAACCGGATCAGCCGGTTCTGATAGGTTCTCATTTATAAGGCTATAAAGCTTGTCCAATGATGGCCTGGGGCTGCAGTACCATTAGCCCCCAATGTTAATCCAGCCCTGCATTTCCTATGTGTATTCCAGTGGTTTCTCTTCCTTTCCTTCACTCTAATAACAGCTGTTAGGGGGGAGTTAAAGGCTGGTCTATGGGGAGTATCCCGGGGGAGACGCCATATCTCCTGGGACCTGGGCTGAGGCAGTGATTTCATATAACAGCAGCCCGGGGGAGCCTAACCATCAGTATTCCAACCTTTGGATTTTTCCAGAAGGGAGTTACCAAAAGACGGCGACCCTGCGCTATGTAATCTAATGGTGATATATAAAACCTGTTAGTTAATTAATTAATTAATACATAATGCATAGGGACAATTAAGTCATCTGCCTGTGAGCAAAAGCGCAGCTCTGAATAGAGCGCAGGGAGAGGGGCATGCCTTATGCCCCGCTTCCCTGCGCTATTTAAAAAACCGCAGAGCCTCTGCCAGCGTGTGCTCGCAGCGCACGCTGCGAGCAGGAGAGCCGGCATTTAATGTCGGCTCTCTATAGTAAAAAAAAAAAAAAAAAAAAAAAAAAAAAAAAAAAAAATTTAAAAAAAAAAAAAAAACCACACACACATTCAAATAATTAAATAGTCTTTTATTATTTTATTTTATTTTTTTTTGTTCAACGTTTTTTAAACCTTAATGAGGCAGGTAATTGTCCATAGGACATTACCTGCCTCGTTGTCTCTGGCTACGCCTGCACCATGTCCAGACATGGTGCAGGCTGTGCTACTAATTAGCAAGGCTTAAAAGCGCACATGCAAATGAGAAAAGGGGCGTGGAACGCCCCTTTTCTCATTTACATGTGGCGGAGTCGCAGAGGGACGGAGTCGGACTTTGCGTCCGACTCCGTCCTATTCAGAGCCGATCTGCGCATGCGCAGATCAGCGAATCTTCGCGTCTCCGCCAGCCTGGCTGGCAGAGACGCAGGGCTGAATCAGCCCCTTTGACAATTGAATTTAGTGATACTTACCAGGGTTACACAATTTAAATCAAAATGGTAAAAATAACGGCACCTTTTGCTTAGAAAGAGATGTCCCTGGTAGATCTGGATGTACAGCAGAATGTAAAACTTGCAGTAATGCAAGAATGAAAGACCATACAAAACAATGTGCTTCACATTCACATTCTGATGATGATGATGATGATGATGGAAATCTTAATTCATAAAGCGAAGGTTCAACTACTCATAGAAAATGAAAATGATCTGTAGCTGATGAATCCAAGAAACCTCCATTTAAATCTAACGAATAAATCATGATTTAAATCAAAAAGGTCAAATCGAGAGTTGAGTGATTTACATCGATTCTCAGCTATTTAATTTTAGGTGTGTACCAGTGGTCGGAGTGGAAATTTAGAAGTGGGGGTATGGACATTAAGGAGTGGCGGTATCGAAACACATTATATAATAGACGTCTATGGAGATTATAGCCGGTATGACATACCCCCATATATACCCCTACTTCGAGCCCTGATGTGTACCAAATACCCACTATAGAATCGCTTCAAGTACCACTGACCAATCCTGTCTGTCCTTCCTTCTCCCTTCACTCTGATCCTACTATTAGCACATCAGTTCCTCAGCATTTACACAGTTTTTTGAGACCCTTGTTCCTCTGCATCTAATATTGGTGTTTCGAATATAAATAATTCTGGATGCTGTAACTCTATATAACCCGGCACAGTTGTCTCGCCACCACCAAAGAATATTTCACATACCACTGGTCGAAAACTTCTGATTTAAATCACAAATGTGTAAAATCCAAAACATGCAGCAGATTGGGAGATGAAGAAGCAGATAAGCTGGGGACAGGTACCGGGACTTCTCTGGTGAGGACACACGTGAGGACGGGGATATATTTTATTGAGGTGAAAAATACATTAACAATATAACGATGTCCATTTGACAAATGGCAAGCATAGCACAAAGACATGAATATCAAGATACAAAAATAAATACTCCAGCAGACAGATAAGAATCCGAATAACGAGCGAGGTGAGAGAGTAAACCATACATAGTAGACATGAACATGTTTCACTCAAACAAGTGATTGACAGAAATTCAGAGTCTAATTGTAATTCTTAACACAACTGTTTAGTGTATTTATTCTATTACTGTGTTCATTTTGTTCCTGCACTCACTTCAAAAAATTTTCATGTATTACTAAAACAATGTGTAAACATCTAAAATGAGATCGTTTACTTTTAAAAACAATATTAAGCAAAAAATAATTGAATTGAAATTTAAAAAAACTCAGATTGTTTTTTTTTCAAAATCCATTTTTTGTGCAACCCTGATACTTCCCTGTCCAGCGAGGTCCCACAATGGTCTGTGAGGTTCTCGCAAATATCGTAATTCCTCTTAGCCTGCCAAAGTCCTGGTGCAGGCGCAGTTAGTCCGTTCTGGGGAAAATGTCAAAGTACCGGGATGAAAATCATTGAGGACTTGGCTCTTTAGTGACCTGTTAACTATACTTTTTTTTAGTCTATTATTTTACAGATTTCTGTATTTGTTTAGACACTGATAACTATTCTAGTGGTCTCTCCATATATTCCTCTCCCTAATGACAGCTGTTAGGAGAAAAAGGAAGCACTATGGGGAGATCACTGGAAAATGCCCAATAACGCCATGGATTGCTAATCTCTGCTCTGATACTGTAAATACAACAATATGCTGGCCCGCATACTGTAGAGTGCGCCATCAATGCTTTTGCTTTATGCTATCGCATGGTTATCACGGCTGTCCTAGCTTAGTAAATGCGAATGACTTTGATTTTACATGATCACTGGAAAACATGCCTTTTCTCGAAAGGTTTCACTGTTTAGTAAATGAAGCCCCAAGTCTGGATCTGTTCCTTGGTGATTTATGTGCATTAGAAAAACATTATCTCTCCCCAACCCAGTCAATGGGGCCGATTCAATTCCCAGCGAAGCCTGGAAAAAGCTGGTCATGCGCTTTTTCCCGTCTATTACAGTAGTGAAAATTTGAATCTTTTTATGTGTGACTCTGAGCCGCAAGAAACAAAGGCGCACGTTTTCACCCTTATGTGAACAGCATAAGTGGGTGCGAAGACAATTAAATTGGCCCCTAAAACAGATTTTTACATACACATACTTTTATTACTTCCATCTCATCTGCTAAGGTCTATAATGCCAGAGTTGCTGGTATTAACCAGAGCCAGGTTATTGCCCGTTCATACAGAAAGCTATTACCCGGGTAATTCAGTCAATTTCCCGGGTTAAATGAACTAACAGGGTAGTGTGCTCTGTGTGCTAAAATTACTACTAACTATCCAGGTTCTGTGTGAACGGTGTAGTTTGGGGTAGTTTGTGAATTACCAGGGTAGTTCGTGAATTACCAGGGTAATTCAGCACTGTGAACAGGGTTAATTACCAGGGTAATTCAGATCCACANCTGAAAACCCTTCTCGTTTAAAACAGATTTACCAGGGTAGTCTGTGTGAACGGGGTATGAGTGAACTCCAGGAAAGAATCATGCAGGGAGGGATAGGTATAGAAATGATTGTAGTGCACTCGTTAAATATATGATAATCGCTGTATGAGGAACAAAGGCTGCAGTGCGGATGTGCGCCACTAGGGGCCGCTCGGGAGTCCCATGCATCCCCTTGTGCTGTTCATAAGCTCAGACCTCCCCGTTATTCGCAGCAGGCAGCGTCTGTACTCCCATCGCTCAGTGCTCTCCCGGATCTGCTCCCTGCTCCTTATCCCTGTGACTGGAGACAATGTCCTTCCCGGCCTGGCTGCTCTTCCTGGGACACTTTCTCAGTGTTTGCTGTAAGTTTCTGCTTTCTTTGTGTACTCCTTACACTTTGTTCCCCCCACTCCTGAGTGCTATAACAGGTCTGTGCTTTGTGTGTCCTGCCATTGTGCTGGCCACACTACTAACAGTGATCAGGACTGCTCCTGCTGTGTGCTGACTTATTGCAGCACTGTGTCATCATATTTTCCCATCTCATGGATTATATTATGCTGACATTTGGAGGAAGCGTCCTTGTAAACTGCATTATTGCCAGGAAAATGCATGCCAGGCTGCAGTGCCCATAGATACAGTCATCCTCAGTCCACAAAGTGCCAGTAAACTATTATATGCAGTGCCTCGGTGCCTGCTGATGTGCTTACAGATTTATTAGAGTATTAGGATGGAAAAAAACTTTTTTATATTTTTAGAGTTAATAGAGTTTAATCACACTGAAATCAATATGGATAAAGATGATACATTTTGACCAAAGCTGCCACCAAGTATTGATTTTGGAGTTGCCCTTACTCTAAGATGATGATTTAACTTGTTCAGTGCTGTATAACCTATATCTCACGGCACCCGGGGTTTTTGGGCTTGATCCATGTTTGGATCCAACACAAAAAGGAGCTAATCTGGACCGTTCACTGCCAGGGGAGGGATATTGAGAGTTCAGAGGTGACTTTTCTATTGAACTCTAAATTGCAAAGTCAGTATTTCAGAATTGATGCACTAAAAGTATTTCCCTGCTGACAAAATAAGGGAACGAATGTGCAAAAATAGAGACACATTATAACTGCTCTGAGTGTGCATTCGTTTCACTCATCTCCCCAGTATATGTGGGTGTATGGACTGGTCATGCAATGTCTAAGATCCAGTTTGGGATTCATTGGCGTGTCAGGTTGGCACATACTTTATTCAGAGCTGCTCGCCAGCTATAAGACATGTAGCAGAACTTCCAGTAAACTCAGATATGGTACAGATCCCCCCCTCCGCCTGTGATCAACCTTAATCTGACTCACATGGTAAACAGGAAAGGCTGTATAATACAGTCACTGTAGATTACAAGTGTCGCAAGGAACAACCTGATAACTGGCTATTGATGTACAGGACGAGTGAGACTTCATTTCAACTCTGAAATTTAAAGTTCATTTGTATTATTTCCATTATTAATAGCAGCTGGACCTGATCCAGTGTTAGCGTATATAAAGTGCGTAATCGCTGTACGTTTTATCCAGAGTTGCTGGAACCATATGGGCCGAGACTGTGTCCTGTACAGCTGCAGCCTTGGCCGGTTGCCTATGTATTTCATTTTTTATTTTGTCTTAAATGTGTTAAATTAATCTAGATGCTTTAATCAGTAACATCAATGCCGTAGCATAGTGGTATTACCATGCTATTCTGGCATTAAAATAATATACACTGGACCAGATTCAGATCTTTAGGCATTATTGTCTAAATTTGCCCATACACTATAAGATAAATTGTTCCAATTGAGAGATTTTAAAGAGTGGGCAAAACCATGATGAATTGCAGGGGGGGTAAATGTCTTCTGTTCGAAAAAGTATTATAGTTGAGAGATGATGTTTCCAGCACAAGTGTAATAACAGTTTAACAGTAACACTGACATTCATTTTACCCCCCCCCCCCCTGTAATTCATCATGGTTTTAACTCATGGTATTGTTTGTAGACAACATACTGTCACTGTGGGATTGGAAAAGTGGGGATGTTGTCCATAGCAACCAATCAGATCCGAGCTCACATTTTCCAGTATGTAAAATGAAACTAAGAGCTTGAAACTGATTTGTTGCTATAGGCAACATCCGCACTCTTCCAATACCGCAGTTTAGTAAATCTCTACATATTTGTGTGGACACTTATGACTTGTGTATATATAAATCTCTTGATACTTTACACGCTGTACACTGTACATTACACACAGGATATTCATGTAACGTGTACATTGGTGAGTGTCATTTTATAGCCGTGGTATAAAACGTGGGGTAAACTATTGGTATAAAACGTGGGGTAAACTATTTCACAATCACATTTGCCCTTTAATGTTTCTGGTCATCGTCCAATGAAAAAGTTGTCTGAAGGTTTCTCACTCTCTTATCTGTGATCCTAAATATGCTGTTTGGAAACGTGAACCTCAGATTAACACCGTCTGCTGGATTCCAGTGCGTGGAATGAAGCCGTCCCAAATAATTATCCATAGATTACCCCAGACACTCTGCAGATGGCATTCCCACACATTGAGCAAAATACTTACTGGTGGAAACAACTGCTCTGCGGTCGGGATCTCTCCCATTGTCACCTTTTGTATTTTAATAATTTGAAGAATTTGGAATGCGAAACGTTTAACATGTGGTTTGTCCGGCGTGGATACTGGACAGAAATATGTGGCGAACTCTAAAGCAGCCGATGTGACTTCTGTATAACAACCATTTATTTATAACCAGCAGAATGTGCAGTCTTGTAGCTATCCTGGGTAGTGAGCCACGTGGAAACCCATATAATGACCTATAGCAATGATAAGGCATGGGAGAGTCCTATGGCATAGAAGGAGAATGCAAACTTTTATAAGATTATAATGAATTCCTTCAATGTATAAGATCATTGATATCTGCTTTTTGATTGGTTGTTTTTGTTTTTAGAGTTTGTTTTTTTTTTAAGTTTTATTAAATATACTGAATATTGCTCAGTTTCCACTGTCATCCTAAAAGCAATTTACTCCAAACCCGACATCATACCGATCCTAAAGCAGACATAGAAGAGGTGGATTCTAATGAGAGAGAAACCTGTTGTTATTATTATTATTATTATTATTATAAATATTATTAGTATTATTATTATTATAAATATTATTAGTATTATTATTATTATTATAAATATTATTAGTATTATTATTTATTTTATTATTGGATGGATTGGGTTTTTTTTCCAGTTTATTTTTTACATATCTGCATATAACACAATATACCGAAATCTGTACAGTTCTTCCTTGTGAGGGGTTTCCACTAGTGACGTCAGTGCTACTGGGAAAGAAGAGGGATGTCAATAATACAGTATACTGGCTGCCATAACCATACCTCCAGTCCGCCTTATATTAGGTGAAGACAGATAGCAAATTATAAAGTAGAGTGTAAGCTTGTGGGCAAGGCCGCTGTTCCCCACCCGGTCTGTCTGTTACCATCCAGTCCATGTCTTAATGATTGTGAAAGCGCTACATAATCTGATGCCGCTGTATAAAAACCTATTAGTTAATTAATTAATTGAGTCCCCCCCCTCTCCTCTCACTAAAGCCTGCACCCACCCTGTCCTGCCCCGCCATCAGGACCGTCACAGAGACACAACCAGTATGACATGACACGATCACAGCTGTGTTTATGAACAATCTGTAGGCTATTGGAAAGCGTCACCTTTACATCAGACAGGATCCGCTCCTTCATTAGTGAAAATGTGTTTTAGTTATAATAATGCCCCATTTGGCAAAGATGTCATTGATTTTCTATAGATTTTCTTCCGTCTGATGTACCGAAAGGAAATGTACAGGAAAAACCTTTCTATTTGACATTTCCTTTCCTGTTATATTGAATATTGTTTAACTTGCTTATTTTTCTCTGCTTTTGAACTATATCATACTGTCGCAGCGGGACGAAAGCCAGCATTTATTTTACTGTATAGTCATTTCCTAACCAAAGCAAGTATAATCTAGTATGGGAGCGTTAAATAAGTTGTTAAACATATATTGACTGAAAGTATAAGTGGTGTGTTGTTATCAGTTATTCTAGACCATGAGAGGTGGCATGTCATGGGTTGCTATCGGCAACGCCTCCATTCTAGAAGCTTCCATTGTTTTGGCAGACAGATGGTTTGTTGGCAGTTCCATGACAACCCTGCGGCTGAGGCCTGAGAGCGTAGACCGACGCTGGGGGTGTAGGCGCGCCGAGACCTTGACATGGCAGCCGTCCCATGTGTGCAGCTCACGGGCGCTGTCCAGACTCCGAGGGACAATATGTATTCTTCTGTGAGCTTTAACATGGGGCTCTGCGATCACTGACATGAATTACTAGAATTTGGCTGAACTGTGCTTGAACTGCAGGGTTGTGTCCTGATACATTTGCAAGATGTTAGTAGATATTGAGCCATGTGTTTAACTCATAGACATATTATTAAGAAGTGTTATAGGTTTCACACCAGAGTTGCCGCTCAGTATCCCGGGAC
Organism: Platyplectrum ornatum; assembly: GCA_016617825.1. Lineage (NCBI taxonomy): Eukaryota > Metazoa > Chordata > Amphibia > Anura > Limnodynastidae > Platyplectrum > Platyplectrum ornatum. Next base: position 42,581 of record JABWIB010003269.1, on the reverse strand, counting down.
CCAGATTAAGGCTGTGATTTCATGTAAAATCATTACCTCAGTCCCATTCAGTAATATAACGATCGGGGCTTGATGACGTCATAGTGGTATTTGGGATGGCATAAATCAAATATAACACCGCTCATAGATCTATTATACTATACATGGAAATAGGCAAAATACGTCTTCATTTAACACAGACAGAATGCAGAGGAAATCAATTATGTCTCTGTCAGCGTTCCAACCCTATCACTTGGCACGGGACTGAATACATCTTACATTCAAGAAATAGGAAAGATCTTATTTGGAACTAACAATCCTATAATAAAAATGTATTTATTAACAGGTGTTTATATAGCGCCATAAGATTACGAACAATCAATGACTGGGTCGTAACAGACAGACTTGGAGGGGGAAGAGGGACCTGCCCGCAAGTTACATTCATTAGGATAATACCTTTTTGATCGCTAGGTCTCTCCTTACTACACATGTCATGGAGAAAAGACAAAACTGCTATGGATTATATGGAGAGTAATATGTTTTTAAATCAGCAGAATAAATTGGTCAGACGGGGCGATACCAGCTATAAGATAACTTTAGCTACATAGGTCACGTTGGTTAAATGTCACAATTTTGTCAAATTTTCAAGAGACAAATTATGAAGTTATAATCTGGAGTCACTCGCTCCTAATATTTAGCAGTCTTTCTGAGGGGCGCTTTATTTTATCTCTGATCTCTGTGGATTCTGTTGATCCAGAGAAGGATAGAAAACTATAATGCATTTAAAACAGTGTTTTTGTTTGTTTAATAAATTCCCAGAATTCCCCCTGGCTGTGCCCCTGAGCCCAGCATGAATGAATCATTGCTCCGTGCCTTTGTTTTTCCAGGACTGTATTGTTGTAAGCCCCATCTAGGCATGTGAAGGGCGCTCTCTGGAAATGTTTCTCTGGTTCCCTGGACACTTGTGGATTATGTGTAGGGTCCTCTTCTCTGTTCTCTCGCTGCTCGCCTGCTGTGCAAATGCCAGTCCTTACTCTGAACGGCAGGACAGGGAAGGAACGTTCACATTGTTTATAATACATCTACGGCTGTATTTACTAAACCGCAGGAAAGTGGAGATGTTGCCCATAGCAACCAGTCAGATTCAAGCAGACATTCTTTAGTATGTAATAGCAGAACGTGAGAGCTAGCGTGTGTGTTTTAATATTTTATAACACATTATATTTTTGTGTTTGAATTGGAGATATAAGCCTAAAGTTACTAAGCATGGATATTGAAAAGTGGGGAGGTTGCCCACAGCAACCAATCAGCTTCAAGCTGATTGGTTGCCATGGGCAACATCCCCACTTTGCAGTTTCCCTGCTTAGTAAATGTAGGCCATGGAGGAGGGTTTCTGTGGGATTCTGGGTACCCTGTAATTACACGTCTGCCATTATTCACAGTGTTGCATGCTGTGCTTTGGTGCGGTTCCAGGCACACTTCTAGCACTGCAGCAACACTTCAAATGCAAAATAGTCTTGCCAAAGCCAACTTGTGTTCATCCAGTGAGCATAGTTTCGTGGAAAGAACCCATCCAACAACACAAATTTGAATTAAACACTCTTCAATAATCCAACCTCAATCTCCACTCACATTACCACCTGCCCTATGTCTCAACCAATGACTGTAACCTCCCAACCCATCACCATGTCCCACTGCCACATTCAAGACTTCTCACGCGCTGCCCCTCTTTTTAAAAACACTTTTCTACAACTCTGTCTCACTCAAAATTGGGCACTCAAAATTCTCTTTATCTTGCAATCCCCTCCTCCACCTAATCTCACCCCCCCTCA
>JABWIB010003269.1:6265-19194 GCA_016617825.1 Platyplectrum ornatum | reverse complement strand
GTGAGTGACAGCTGAAAGCCCAGGAGCGGAGTATTATGTACCTGGTGGAATGGGTCATGTTGGAGGGTCTGCCATTCCCGCAGTATAGTAAATATAGGCCTAAGACTTGTGTATCAGATGCTGGTAATAATGCTGGATTAACTCTCAGAATGCTTTGTGTTTTCTGTACTTATTCTTTGGACAAAATTCTAGATCAGGGCCTAAATTTAGGGAGGGCCTAAATTTAGCAGGGAGATTGAAAAGAGGGGAGGTCCCTCTTCCGTAACATCATACCATGGGCTAAATTCATTAAGTGGGGATTTTGGCGGGAATTGAAAAGTGGGGATGTTGCCCATAGCAACCAATAGATTCAAGCGAACATTCTCCAGTATGTAAAATAAAAATGAGAGCTTGAATCTGATTGGTTGCTATGGGCAACATCCCCACTTTTCGAACTCCCTGCAATCTTCCTGCTTTGTAAATTTATGCCCAGGTGTTTGCACACACAAACTCCAATGGTACTAATGAACATTGTCTTTACACTGCCGTATATATCAAACTAGGATGCCTGCCTATATTTTAATTTTAGCTAGGAGCAATTAACAGTCAGGTTTTCGGGTCATCTGTTAATAAACAGAGCTTTTAGGGTCAGGTCCAAAATTACAATTTTCATGTGATTGATTCACCAAGCAAAAGATTTGATTTTCATTTTAAGTGGGTATAAGTTCCCAGAAAGACCCAGAGTCTTTCCTGGGGTGCGGTGGGAGGGATGCTAATAGTACAGTAAGGACTGGCGTCGGCCCTTATATATTTTCCTTATCTCTACACCACCTGCATTTAAGTAGGTACGTTGCTGAAAACTTAAGGTAGGGGTCTCGGTGCAGATTTCCATACGCATGGGGAGTGGTCGTCCCCCATACTCATAAGCATCTGCATAGTGTGGCTTAAGTCTGGATCGGGTCTGTTATGTCCTTATTCGGTAATGTGGAATCATCAGGGAATGTTCTGTTCCACAGACGTTTTCAGAACCGTCAAATTGCTTCCAAAAATGAATTCCTCAAATGTTGGCGAATGGTTCCAGCATAAACTTATTACTTAAATACAACTATCTAAGGAGAATTTACAACACGTGAGCTGCTTCCTGCTAATTGTCTGACTCTTCGCTGTTCAGTTTGTACAAGAAGCAGATTGTGGCGTATTAACTGCGAGAAGCGCATCCAGAAAATGACTTTAAGAGGCTCAATGTTAAATAATGGAAATGTTGGCAGATACTCGTGAAATAAAATAACCCATCTTTCTCATTTGGAAAGTAAAATAGAAGATGGATTGGAGAGCGTAATCCTAAGTCTCAGTATAATGCAAAGGAGAGCAGATTTCAAGTTTAACACACACCTACGCTCTGTGGCGGCCACATCCATAAGAGTGATCCTATGAACTCTGTCTTGGCTCTGTCTAGTCTTCCAACTGATGAAGCTTTACTATTGTCATGGGAACATTAAAGAGACGATAATAGACAAAGCTGGAGACTGTTTAGGGATGGCATGCAGCCATGCTTTAATGCATTGGGTTTTTTGGTGGTTATGGCAAATAAAATAGTTCAGGACACTATACCCCATATATGACATATAACAAACATGGACATCAGAGAGAGAGGTAGGGGTGTCGGGCCTGAATAAGGTTTGTGGGGACCCAACTACGGATCCCCTTCTGTATATTAACAAACAGTAGACACTGTCCCGATCACCCTGTGCCATATCTGGCATTATGAGATCTCTGGTAACTCCTGGGCCTATATTTACTGAGAATGAAAAAGTGTAGCTATTGCCCATAGCAACCAATAAGATTGTATTCTCTAATATGTAAAAGGAAGAGAGCTAGGGGTATATTTACTAATCGGTGAGATTGTAGTGAGATGGAAAAGTGGGGATGTTGCCCATAGCAGCCAATCAGATTTGAGTTCACATTCTCCACTGTGTAAAATGAAACTGAGAGTTTGAATCTGATTGGTTGCTATGGGCAACATCCCCATTTTCCAGTCTCACCACAATCTCGCCGCTTAGTAAATATACCCCCTAGAATCTGATTGATTGCTATGGACAACCATAAGCCCTGGCTTGTAGACACTGCACTCTCTGGACCCACAATAAGTGCTTTGTATAAAAATATGTCTGTATATATTATGGTTGCATAGAAATTAATGGAAAAGATAGAATACAATTGAATTTTTAGGAATCTTTGAATGAACTAATTTGAAATGTATTAAGTGCTAATTGTTGTGTATTTGTTTTGCAGTAATTTATTGCAGTTTCTTTGATAATTCTTTAGCAAATGTGGTTGACAAGAAAATCTCTTTAAATAAGGAAATAAAAAAAGCACTAACTATATTCATGAAAGTATGTACTTCTGAATTCATTATGTTAATAAATTTATAACGTTATTATGATTTATTGCTTTTTAACAGTGGCCCCCAGTGTCCCAATGTGTGACATTCCTAGCACCGCCATGAGCGGCACTGCTGTCGAGCTTAAGTGTTGGGAGAAGCAAGCAAATCCTTCTCCAGAGTACAGGTGGTTCAAGAATGGAGTTCTCATTGACAGCAATTATATTAAATCAGTCAACGCAACGTATAAAGTGAACAAGGCCACCGGCTCTCTGGTGAGTATTATTTATTAAGAAGTTTTTATATAGCATCATATTGTTTTTATGTAGCACTAAGTCCATTATACAACAGACCACATACACTAGGAACAATTAAGTCAGCTGTCAATCAACCTAATGTTTTTCGGGCGTCAGAGAAAACTGGAGCACCCGTAAAAAAACAAAGCAGGCACAGGGAGAACATACAAACTCCATACAGTTAAAGTCTTGTCCGGGAGTCAAACTCACGACCTCAGCAGTGTTAGACCTGAGTGCTATTTGAACCAAGTATTTAGTTCAAATTGGGAGCCAGTAAATGCATCAGGGCCAAAGTTTCTGGACAGCTCATTGTTAATGTCTTGAACTTTTGCTCTCATAGATTTAGTTAGACATATTGTGACCGCTGTTGGTCATCCAGTTTATATTTAGTGTATATATATATATATATATTTATTTATTTAGCTTTAAAGCAATGACTTCTGACCCCCACTGCTTCAGTGGCCACCTTCTTAACCTACACTAAATTTAATCTGCATGAAGTCATATAATTTTTTGTTAAATGTATGTATATATAAATATATATATATATATATATATTTCTTTCTTTATGTACATATAGTTTTTATTTATTGTTATTTATTATTAAACAAGCATCAGTTACACAGCAACGTTACAGATTGACACCAAACTGTTTTAATTATCAGTAGAGAATACTGATCTATGTAAATAACATGTTCTCTCTCTTCAACCAGCACTTCAATGCTGTCACAAAACAGGATACAGGAGAATATTACTGTGAGGCCAGTAACAATATTGGCAAACCGCAGACCTGCACGGCCAAGAAAATGCAAGTTGGTAAGTATCGTAAGTTTGCACAGTAGAATACTTTGATGTTTTCTTTTGTTTTTTGTTTTGTTTGTCAATATTCATTACAAAAGGTGAAGTGAGATAACACATAGATACCAAAATGATTGAAAGAATTCATCAAACTCTAGAAAAGGTCATTTCTGTATCATTTAGCAAATTTCGAGAAACATGTGAAACATATGACCAGAGAAATACATTTCCCATTCTTTTCAAAAGACAAGGCGTTTCAATGGGTGCACAGATTCCCATTCAAATTCCTTTATTTGACAATGAAAAGACCCAGCTGGTTGTTGTGGAAGGAAGCATTCTCTGTTGTGCTTTGTATTAAAAGGGACGGATGCTCATCATGTGCTCAACTAATAATGTGTTTTTATCATGTAACTACTGCTTGTGATTGGATGAGACATTCCTGTCAATTGAAAATGCATTGTCCATTTAATTATATCGTAATATATTGCCTCAAATTGTCGGAATTAAAAATAAACTTTATTTTGAAGTAATTGTATATTTCTCAGTTTCTACCTTTGCGATAACAGAATAGTCCATTTACTTAAGGCCCTTCTCTATTATCTAAATCTCACCCCTCCCTCCAAAAAACGATTACTTGAATGATTATCGATTAATTGAATTTGGATTGAAACAGAGAACCAAATCCAGAAATAAGTCAAAACCAGATGGAAAGTTACACCTGGGTAAAACTACTTGAAATCCAGGGGGATACAAATTAACACTTTGCTTTTGTTTACTGCATACATATATTGACCAGCGTCACTGTTATTTACACTTCAGCTAGGAAATATCCTCCCCTGCAATTCAACATGGTTTGGTCATGAGTTAGTGTTTGGTCATGAGTTAGTGGTCACCTATTTTCCTCTTATTTTCAAAAGTTCGGAGTTAGGAGCAGCTCTAGTTGAATTAGAGTTGTAATGTTTCCTTGATACTCATCTGTAAATAACAGTTTAAAACAGTGTAAAATTAAAATATTCAATTCAGTATTAGCACTACAGTCAAACGCACTAATTATTATTATTAGTATTATTATTATTAATATTTCTGCATGCTACTAAAATGATATAAATGTGCTACACCCCACATTACCCCAGATTTGTTATTTTAATTTACAATACATATCCCATCCATGTTCCATTATGTAAATCTGCGGTTCTTTTTCTCACTCCAATTGTTTGACACTGCAGGCAGATATCACTGATCTGGACTTTATAAAACCTCTTTATTCTCGTGATCACACGTATATGATTGACATTTTCTTTGTTGCGTAGATGACTTGAACTTGGCTGGAATCATATCAGCGGTGGTGATTGTGGCTCTTGCCATCCTTTTATGTGGTTGTGGGATTTGCTACGCACAAAGAAAAGGCTACTTCTCAGGTAAGTGATGTGAATAATATGATGCCTCATGTAGGAACTTAATCCCTGCCGCCAGAGCAGTATGTGTTCTATAGCTGCAGTCTCTGAGCTTTCAAATCCCCCTTGTGCGCACTGATATGCAAATTGTAAAGCCTACTCTAAGCTTTCTGCACCACCCTTACTGAAAATAAGCTCTGGATAGTACGCAAGGGTGGAACCCATCCCTTTCTGTACTATTTAACTATACTTAGAAGACACACACTGCCTATTCCCACCCCACCAAGGGAAGTTCCAAGTATGGATCCTATTTAGAAAGTTTCGAGCTATTGTTATTATTGGGTCATCATAATCTTGTCTTTCCCGTATTTAATGATAAAGGGGTATATTTACCAAGCGGCGAGATTGCAGTGAGATTGAAAAGTGGGGATGTTGCCCATAGCAACCAATCAGATTCGAGTTCACATTCTCCAGTGTGTAAAATAAAACTGAGAGCTTGAATCTGATTGGTTGCTGTGGACAACATCCCCACTTTCCAATCTCACTGCAATCTCACCGCTTAGTAAATTTAACCCATAGGATCCAATCCTAGGATCTTATGGGATCTAAGGGGCCGATTCAATTCCCTGCGAAAGACGAGAAAAAGCTTGTGATCTTTTTCCCATCTATTACAGTAGGGGGAATTTATGTCTTATAATACGCTGCTTTATGAGCTGTGAGAAAACAAGAAGCGATATTTCCCCCTTTATGCAAAGTGCATAGAGGGGGCATGAATACTACTGAATCGACCCCTAAGGATCCCCAATCTCAGACTTTGCATCTGTGGCATTACATAGATACCCATGCCCTCACACTCAGGCCTAACTTTGCTTTTGCAACTCTTACAAATCTGGATAAATACAGAGCGATTGCACAACTATATTGTAATACCAAGGCACAGCTACTTGCGATATAAACCTAGCCCTCCCATAGGAAGGGTCCAATGTGCTCTGGATGGGTCCAATGTGCTCTGATCAGGTTGCAGTGTGTCCACAACAGAAAGAAAAGTATGAAATCAGGCAAATGCAGTCTCTGGGCGTAACCCATAATTCTGCTGCGATGTGAAAGGTAGAAGCGTATCCTATGGAAAAAAAAATCAGTTAAATGATATGTTCCGAAGATAAATTTAGTTGCGGATAGCATTTCCCTGGAATGAGGAGCGGCCAGCTGTATTAATAGTATTGGAAAATAAAATATATTTAGGGACCTTTCCTTGTGACTTACATTGTAATGATTTGTAATGATTCAGGGCTGGGTCAGGGTTTATACTATATAGCTCCAAAAGAGAGATAAATTATTTTACAGTAAAAGAAATACATTTAGTGCCTAAGACTTGTCTGTAAGTAGATGTTTCCCGAAATGTCCATGTAATAAAAAGAAAGACCTTTGGTCTGCTGGCTCTTATATATTACCAGAAGCACATTCAATAATCAGCATTCATTTCTAAAACACCAAAGATTGTCTTAAAAAGCTCCTAAACTTTACTAAAATATGTCTGATATAATGTCAATCCAGGGAAAAACAATTATGACAAACACAAAAAAAGTATACAAAAAGTAAAAGTATAGTACACAAACATAACAGGTAGATTGAAAGTAGCTAAGGTAAGGGAAATACAGACCAGAGACAATGGCCTAAATGTACTAAACTGATGGGTTGGAAAAATGGGGATGTTGCCCATAGTAGTCAATCAAATTCAAGCTCACACTCTCCATTATGTAAAATGAAACTGAGAACTTCAATCTGATTGGTTGCTATGGGCAACATCCCCATTTTTCCAATCCTGCTGTTAAGTAAATTTTGGCCATATTGTAAAAAGGGTTCTAAGAGCTTACAATCTAATCAGAAGGCCGTAGGCACATGATAATATGTGGTATTAATACCATCCTTGGCAGCCAAAGGGTAAATAGCCTTAAATAGACCAGAATACATGCATTGAATTTCTAAATACAAATCACAGAGGACGTACAAGATCAAGCAACAATGCTGTGTATACGTAGATACAGAATAGAGGGTAATGGCCTATTCAGTGTTATTTTTGAAAAAACCCTGAATAAGCCAAAACAAGTGAACACCCTCGGAAGCAGACATGTTGCCAAACTATAAACAAAGACAGGAAAAGCGGCAGCAGTAGCAGTCAATGAGTATTAGTGAGAGTGCCGGGGGTCAGCGCTGAATGCAGGCTCAGCAGGGAGAACGCCTTGTCATATATTTTGCTGGTTCTACAGGAGAAAACAGGACTGGTCTGCGCTGCGTCTGGCACATGCTTGCAGTGTCTACACAGGAATCATTTTACTCCCTGACTCTGATTTACGTCACTGGGTTACAAAACAATGTTCTCCTGTTGACGTAACTCCCTTGCTGGAGATAGGATACAGCGGGATCTGGCTTTGGATCTCCACTGCTTTCGAAGAGCACTGGATTTAACTATACTAAACTGCGGGATTGGAAAAGTGTGGATGTGGCCCATAGCAAGCAATTCGAGCTCTCAGTTTTATTTTTATAGGTGAGCACGAGTCTTGTTGGTTGCTATGGGCAACATCACTACTTTTCCAATCGTGCTGGTTAGTAAATTTAGGCCCAGGTCTCTGTCCAGTCCTGTGTTTCTAAGCAGGAGGTGCGTTTCTTCTGAAACCCCCTTTGCCGTAAACAAAGAACTCAATCGACAGCACAAGCTCAAATCAGCACATGGGCCTAAATTCACTAAGCCGGGAGTTTGCAGGGGAATTGAAAAGTGGGGATGTTGCCCATAGCACCCAATCAGATTCGAGCTCTCAGTTTCACTTTACATACTGGAGAATGTGACCTCAAATCTGATTGGTTGCTATGGGCAACTTCCCCACTTTTCAATTCCCCTGCAAAGTCCCCGCTTAGTGAATTTAGGCCATGGTTTTCATTTATGCGATACTGGGACTGATCCAGAGCTGTGCAGCGTGGTAGCAGGCGGCAGTAAGCGTGGTGCTGTGTGAGGGTGAATGCCTGTATCATTGTACACAGAAATGCAAGGAAGTCACATGATCGTTACGTCATAGTTACAACAATCCACTTCATGGAATACGCTGTGTCTTCCACTATTTATTTACCCTGTTCCGTTACACAAGCCCCCGCACAGGAACCCCCCGAGCTCTCTTTATCCCCGTGCTGGCAGGTAGCCTTTCCAAGAGGAAATCTGCTATCTGTTATGTGCACAGAAGTAAACAATCTGCACACAGAAAATAAAACAAAACTTAATGGAATCCACACTAGGAATATCCTGTAAGAGTCAGTACAATATAAATAAGTAACATGTGTTCCCTGTTCTCCCATGTCTGCGCTATGCCCCCCTCCACNTTACTGAGCTGAGTTGCTGGCACATATCGTTCCACATGTTTGCCAGTCCTGTCCTGTCCTGGTGGGAGTTATACTTTCGAGTTATAAGCAGTATTAGTGTGTACACAATNTAGATGGTTACTAACTTAGTTTTTTTTATTTTCTCCTTAACAGGTTCAAAATCCTCTGAGTAAGTATTATTCTTTATATTTCCTCTTAAATCGCTCTGAAACTTAAATCAGAACAGCGTATGTGTAAAAGGGGAATAACGTACCCATACTAAGGATATGGTAGTCAGATATGGATTAAACGTGTAGTTGAGAAGTGGAATGGCCTCNCGTCTGAAGTGGTAGAGGCTAACACAGCAGAACAATTTAAACATTCTCGCCATTACACAGTAATGGGGTAGATCTATTGGGCCAGATGTAGTAAGATTACGTAGGTGCATACTTTTTGTGTATGATCGCATTTTCTCAATGCAGACAGGAAATCTACCTTTAGTTTTACTCACTTATCACCGTTTGTAAAGTCTGCAGCCCAGCCCATAGTGTAAATGCAGTTTAAATGCCTCTCCCCTCGCCCCTCAGAATCCATATGCATGAAGTGAAGGTCAAGCCCACATACGCAACTCTGGGTTTGCAAAAAATGTGTATGTACAGACAGGTTTATAAAATCATGTTCAGGCCTATGGTAGAAGCGAGCAGCGTATATANCCTGGCTGACAATACTGCATTCCATGGAACGTGTCCACAATGAGTCTTGTGACACAGTCATATCACTGGTTTTATTTTGTTTGAGTGATATCAACATATGAGCTTAATGACAGCATTACTCAGCAATCATATACATCCTGGTGATGATCATCATTTTGCATGACTTTATGTATTACTTGACGTTTATTCCTGGCAGTCTGTGTCTATCAATGCTGCCTGACTATAATTATTATCCCTTTATACGATANCCTTCTGAGCTTTTCTTTTTCTTCTGCAGGAAAGAAAATGCTTCTAAGTCAGCATCTCCGACAGAAAGTGTGAGTATCGCAAGAAGCTTTGATTTTCCCCTTTATTTTGCCCTTTAAATTTCAGACAATTCTCCCAGTATCCCAGGAGAGTCTNCAAATCTCCCTGAACCTGGGCTGAGGCAATAATTTCATAACCCGGGAGGGAGAAAGCAAAATTTGGCAACCCTTGGATATCTTAGATATTAAATTAAAATAAGGGTACAATATGTATAGATAAAATATAAGGTGGCCCATATCTGCTGTCACATTGTGTTTCAACATTAATAAATCTGTTCCAGTAGATCCATAACTTTTTTTTCTTTTCTACAGGATTTCAAGCACACAAAGTCTTTTGTCATATGAGAAGACATTTTGTGAAGGCGGCCATTTTAACCATGAGCTTCCCTGAATGGCGCACTCCATTGTGAATACAATAGACTTAAAAAAAAAAAATATCTATTTTTACAGGAAATAAATGTAAATGTAAAAATCTTATTGCATTGATTTGGATCAGCATATGGGTGTAGCAGTTCCATGNTGACCCATGAAGCATCTTACGAGCTATCTAACAAGCCTGCGGCCATTTTGACAGCTGTGGCCTTTCCGCGGTTTCTTGGAAGCTTTTCTGCTGGGATTAACATTTTCGGCATGCAGTATTCCAGTACTTTTTGTTATACTTGTTAAATAGCGCATGAGCCACTCGATCGTCCTAGAATATCAATCAGTTCGCTCCTATACGTTTTATGTGGCTTAAAATAGATTGTACACTCTGTGATTATGTACTGATGTTAACCCATTCTGAGAGAAGCGCTTTAATTGGCAATTTACTGGAAAGGAAGCAATTTCCTAATTCTCTTGCGTATCCGTGCCAAACTAGTTGTTTAGTATTACAACGTGCTGCATTACAATAGACAATTTATGTTTTATAGAAAAAAGACACAATTCTTAACACAAGCTAACAAAAAAATTGTCGAATGGACGATAATTACCACCAAAAAATAGATTGCGCTACAGAATATTGTAAGTAGGTTTTTATGTTTAAACTGTAGCAATCANTGGAAAGTGCGGAAGCATAGTGATATGTCTATTAGACTAAATGTGCATCTAAAATGTATATATAATCTGTTTTATCCATATTTTCATTGGGTTGGCCACATGCTGTGTATATATTATTCCCAAACTTTTGTAGGCCAGTTATTTCTTCTTGAATTATAAAGTACAAACATAAAATATGGGGACTGCTTCGATGTTATAAGCCAAAACAAGCAAGTGGGAGGGGGAGGAATACATTGAACTGATAACTTTAGAGTTATAGAAGGATACATGTCCTAAATGAACTCTAAATAGCAGTATGTATATATATATATAAATATATATATATATATATATATATATATATATATATATATATATATATAAATTGGATGAATATTATAAAATCTCTACTGTAAATCTCCAAATAGTACCAACAGCTGGGGATGCTGAGACATTTATTGTTGATCTGACGGCAATTATAATGTGGGCTTAGGCCATCAAGGAATACGCAATATTGAACATTGAAAAAGACTTTATTTAGTATTGTGCGAGTGTACCAGTAACAGCGAACAGGCACATAAGTACTAGCGCTCCATGGAGTGCATGTAGTGCCGAGCGCTGTCTTAAGCTATCACCCTCTGAGCTATCCACACAGTATCACATCTGTCCATCCAGCCTTGGGGCCCATCCGTGCTATATGTTCCTCCCTCTATTATTACTTGATGAATGTCCCTATGGAGATAGATGTTGTTTCCGCATTGTAAATACAGCAGACAAAGCAGAAATTCTAATCAGAAATTAATTTAAAAGATTGAAGTGTTTGCCATTTCTCTTTGGTGGGTTTTTTAACTCCTTCTTCTAATAGCCTAGAACTAGATTCAGGTTTTGTGAGTAAAAGTAAACAAGGGGCTGTCACAATACATCCTCACGTGGACAATTGCCACCATGCAATTATTATTATTATTATTATTAGGGGCCAGATCCAGGGTGCAGAAACACTTTTGCGCAGCCAGGATTTTGTAACTAGTTGCAGAATAGAATGCGCTTACGCACTCGGGACCAGATTCAGACTTTAAGCACTATTGACTTANTCAAGAGTGGGGAAAACCATGTTGAATTGCAGGGATGATGTATGCAAAATGCAAGAATAGTATTCTCCCTGCATGCAAACGCTAAGATTAATTTTATCTACCCTGCCATTCAACATGGTTTTGCCCACTTGTGAGTAAGTTACAGTATGTGTGAGTCAATAGTGCCTAAAGTCTAAATCTGGTCCTCTATTCTGCGTGCACTAAGTAAATTGTGTACCCTATTTGTACCTCTTTCATACAATCCAGACTACCACACTGCCTGGCTTTTAGGCAAACATTTTGCAGAAGTGTTAAGGTAGGGTCCTCTGTTGCGGATCCCCCTCCATATGGGGCACTTGGTGCAGCCTCCAAACTGATTTTGCGGTTCCAGTGATCCAGCCTCCGAACTGATTTTGTCTGACTCCGGCTCAAGACGGGTGTATTCCCAGAATTATCAATATCACCATTTCCCTGTAGAAATCCCCACAGCAGATGATCAGATTCTTTTTCGTCGTTGTGTAGCCCTGCACTATGATGCGGAGGTCTTATTTTTGTAACTCCTATGTCTGTAATGATTCCCCTCTATATAGTTTTATTTTTGTTCCAGATGAAACGTGCCTTAATTTAAATGTCNCCTGCGAGAATGCATCATTTTTTTCTACTGAATAAATATATATTGTTTGCTGACGTATATCCGCAGGCCTGTAGACAAACTATTTTAACACTTTTGTTTGCTTATAAATTTGAATTGCACTATAGTGTCTCTATGGCGTCTTTTACATCATAGTTATCCATCATTGTGCATGCCTATAAGATGAAGGAAAAGATAGTTTAGCACTTTCTGATCGTATGATGTTTAACATAATGTAGGATATTGTCTAAACAATAAAAGTTTTGTTTTTCTTTACTTGTGTGTTTGTCTTCTATTTATATAAATATTGTATTGTGTGTCTATTGGGTGGATCAAGGCTTTTTTTACCTGGGGGTTTTAATTAACCAGTTATATTATGTGTTTATATAGATCCATTAGATTGTAATAGGAATAATATAAGGGGTCAGTGAGCGATAGTAATAATATAAGGGAGGCAGAGACGAAGGAATATTATGGGAGTGAGATTAATGATATAAGGGTGATAGGAATAATATAAGGGGGCAGGGAGTAATAGGAATAATATAAAGGGAATAGAGAGTGAGAGTAATATAAGGGTGATAGGGAATGAGAGGAATGATATAAGGATGAAGGGTATAATATAAAAGTGATAGGGAATGAGAGGAATGATATAAGGATGACATGTATAATATAATATATAATAATATAAGGGTGATAGGGAGTAAGAGGAATGATATAAGGGTGATAGGGAGTGAGAGGAATAAAATAAGGGTGATAGGGAGTGAGAGGTATAATATAAGGGTGATAGGGAGTGAGAGGTATAATATAAGGGTGATAGGGAGTGAGAGGTATAATATAAGGGTGATAGGGAGTGAGAGGAATAATATAAGGGTGATAGGGAGTGAGAGGTATAATATAAGGGTGATAGGGAGTGAGGAATAATATAAGGGTGATAGGGAGTGAGAGGAATAATATAAGGGTGATAGGGAGTGAGAGGAATAATATAAGGGTGATAGGGA
>JABWIB010003268.1:37292-51496 GCA_016617825.1 Platyplectrum ornatum | reverse complement strand
TATACTGTACGTGAGGCCGTTCAGTTATTTTGCCCCAGTTTGTTGCCCAGTATTGAACAGTAGATCACAGGGTGACGGACAATTGCAATGATCTAACAGCCAGAGACAACAACTAGGCTGCTTCGTCCAAACTATCGTCTTCNTTATGGANTGAGCCATAGTGATCTGCAGAGGCCGTAGTGTAAAAGTTGTCCTTTTTCATATCTTCCCGGGGCCGGAGCGCGGGACGCATAAGCCCCGCCCATGGTCCAGCCCAACTCCGCCCCTCCTGTCCAAACCCCCCCTTTTTATGTCATGACTCCCTGCAAACATTAATAAAAAATTAAATCAAAGTTTATCCCCTTAGCGTGACAAACTCGGGAGGCAGGAGGGACAGCGGGACAGTCCCCCAGAAGCTCTATTCAACATGTATATTGAACATGTAATTTGCCAGAAATAAGGACTTTCAGCAATGTTGCCCAATCAAATAGACATTATGGGGTATATTTACTAAGCGGTGAGATTGCAGTGAGATTTGAAAGTGGGGAAGTTGCCCATATCAACCAATCAGATTCGAGCTCTCAGTTTCATTTTACATACTGGAGAATGTAAGCTTGAATCTGATTGGTTGCTATGGGCAACATCCCCACTTTTCAATTCCCCAGAAAATTCCCTGCTTAGTAAATATACCCCTATGTGTAGTATGTTGTAATATAGTCGACAATGACACACAATAATTTTTATAATAAGGCATAATAATCATTAGCCATTCTGTGAACATCGTTATACATTGACAAATACTGTGTATAATGACCAGTTGGCATGTTCTGTAAATTCAGTGGTGCCGTGACATTTTACAATGGTGTGTTAGTTTTGAATGTGATGAACGGCATTACACCAGTCAGCTTTTCTTATATATCTAAGTCTGGACTGGTGTCTTTCTGCTTCACACACTTAATGTGTAGCTACTGAAAAATGAGAGAAGCCATATAGAAAACAATTTTATTAGACAAATCATTTAGACAAATTATACACAGAAAGCTCTGCCACTTGTAACGGAGGCCTTCAAAAATCTGTTCTGTATTTTTCTTCTTAAATAGGCAGCACATCAAAATAGGCCTATTTTAAATACTGTACATGGCTAACAGTTATTTAAGTTTCGCTAAATTTCACTGCAACATCTGGCATGTCTCTACATAGCTTTATTATATATGTCTTTGTTTTATCTTTTAAAATCCAATATGCATGAGACAAAAGATGTCGCNAGGGTAAACAAGATATGCATGCTTTCAGACACTTGTACCCTAAGAAACAAAATGACCTTTGCATGATTAGGATAGAAACATATCTGCCTTACACAGTAGACAATATTTGAAGATTTAGTACAAAAGCATTGACAGTACAAGATGCACCCTGGAGAACCAGCATCAAAAATATGTATGAAGAATATATATATATATATATATTTGAATTTTCGTTTTATTTTGTTTTTTAATTTTTTTTGTACATTTTGCTAAAGCAAATTTGTGAAACTTACAAAGATGAGAAACAAGATCTCCAAGACGTCATCCATGTGTTAAAAGCATGGTGTAACTAAACGAATGTCAAGAAGATACTATAGTGAGATGAATCGTTGCACAGGTAAAAATATATATATAACAGGAAACACAATCAATGCTGTCATCCTTATCATTCATGTTCTGCGTCTCTAGGAGAGAACAATCGGCAAATAAAGCAAATGTTTCATTACGGCGCATTAATGGAAGTTAATAAAGGCTAATCTTGTATCTGGTTGCTTTGGATTAAAGCACATCTGTGCTCTGTGATCAATGCTAATAAATAAGTCAGGGGGTTTCTTAGTACCCAGAAGCCCTTTGCAGTGATTACGTCAGGAACTGTCATGTAAAACGGCACTACTAGTTTACATAACAAAATAATAGCATCATTCTGCTGCATGTTGTAGCTGATATTATCAACCAAGGTGTGTGAGGTAATATTATACGACTGACATATGCTTCCAAGCGTAAACATATGAAATGAATGCACAATTTCATAAACAAGCATTAAAGGATAATTCCATCTTTAAACTATACAGCGCTTGTTCTAACATTTGGAAGGAGCTGTGAATTAATAAAGTATAAAGTGTGAAGTATAAAACATAATACTGGATGTGGTAGTAAAATCCCACTATTAATCCACTGCATCTTTTCAAAAATTGGCGTTGTATGTGACCCTCCATTATCACCAAGCTATGTGCACTTGCGGATCCCCTAATATACGGAACAATGTTCTGTGAGGTAAGGGATCCATCCGCTGGGCCTGCCCCTAACGCCCACTTAAATTATGCAAGGTGAATGTGGGAAGGGGAGGATATTTAAATGAGAAAATTGAGGATGGGTTTGGGAATATAGTCAGTGGTGCATGGACCGCTGATCCACACAAGGGATTTACTGATTATACTCGAGTATAAGCCTAGTTTTTCATCACTTTTTTTGTGCTTAAATTGCACCCCTCGGCTTATACTCGAGTCATTGTCCTGTATGATGTCAATGAGTTATTCCAGTTTGAAATCAGGTGAAATTAGGGGCCTCTGCTTATATTCGGGTCAGCTTACATTCGAGTATATACGGTAATTCAGGTATAGTAGCATAAGCACTGCTATCCCCTGCCTCCCCAAGAGAGGGGAGTGAAAGGGGGAGAATACTACCCTTCCCTGCACGGCCGCACTGCCGGTCCATAGTGTTTTTTTTATCTTACAGAGAATAATAGTATGAGTTGGGAAGAGAATTCAGGTAGGGGAGCTGGGGTCCAGGCAGTAACCCACAGCAAACGAATGATGACGGCTTCAAAGGAATACCTGGATCTTTAAACGTGTTATGCTATCTGCAATCTATGTAAAAATGTAATAAAAGCCTCTAGTTTTAAAGAGGAATTATCCTTTAAAAGACATTGCAAACATTTATTAACAAATTAGTTTCAGTCCAATTGTAGTACAGTTGACATTTATTAAAACATATTCCACTCCCATACATTTTAGGTAAATCTGATGCTGAAAAATACTGTATATTGTATGATATATACTTTAAAAGGAAAAAAAAATGAGACACATTTTAACTGGGACAGTCATAAAGATTTGACAGTCTGACTACTGGTATGTGATTCTGGCTGAACCTGGAATTACATGGGTCAGGAACCAGACTCTTGTACGTGTTTATGTAAGCGGATGGCATAAGTACTCCATGTGAATGCACTGCACATGTGTAAACAGTTACGTGTCGGATCCAGGGGCGAACAGAGGATTTTGGAAGGGGGGTTTCCAAGTATATATATCAGTGGAAATGCAGGATTTTGGAAGGGTGGTTTCTAAAGCATGTTTGGTGTTGTGGAGATGGTGCACTATGTAAAGTATATATTGGGTATATTAGCTGTCAGGTGTATATTTGGGTATATATAGGATATATTAGTGTCCAGGAATGGGACTATATAATGTATATTGCGTGTCACTCCTAAATCTTGATATGCCACATACATTGTAGAATGCCATCTCAGACCTATAATTTACTTTATACAGTGTGCCAGCTCCTAATACTTAATATAACCAACATATAATACAACAACATTAAGGGGGGTTTCTGGACAACCAGAAACCCCCCCTGCGTTTGCCTATGGGATCACACTGTATTTACAAGGTGACAATTGCTCTTATTTGGATCTGGTCCATAATTATTCACCTAAGAAGCTATTGGCCAGGTCATTCTGGATCCTAAATTATAGGTATAAACTGATATTTTATAATTGGGAACTCCTCCACCTTCTAAAAGCATTAATTACAAGTCTTTTCTAAAACCTCTGCAACATGGTAAGTCATGTTAAAGTTTACAACTATTAAACCACTAAAGCTTGTGGCATAATTGTGCGATTGCAGACAGTTCTCTGTGAAATACACATCTACTACACATTATCAGTATTTTGTGTCCTTTGCCACTTCCGATGAATTGCTTCTAGCTTACTGAAACGGAGTTAGTGACTCTATTAAACTGTAGAATTACTGTATGTACAAGCTTTAGTCATTAGTTTATTACCTTATACATTTTAAGTGGTCCAATTTTACATAGTAAAAATAAAAGGGGATGGTTCATTGTTAACAGTGTTGCATAATACCTGTGGACTGGAACATTCTGCATATGTGTGCATATGATGTTTATGTATTGTAAAGCATTCCATCCATTCTGGGTTCTGTGTTGTGATCCTTTTATGATGACAGGACGTGGAATGAGTACACTTGCATGCATAGTGGACGGATGGATTTATATAGATTGTATATTAAGGACTTGGACAGGCCCATTTTCACAATCCTCCACTTT
Source organism: Platyplectrum ornatum (assembly GCA_016617825.1). Lineage (NCBI taxonomy): Eukaryota > Metazoa > Chordata > Amphibia > Anura > Limnodynastidae > Platyplectrum > Platyplectrum ornatum. The sequence goes on along the minus strand of JABWIB010003268.1, from coordinate 47,153 downwards.
CGCGCCAATGCCATTTTACATGAAGAGGCTGCATAAAATTTAAGGTCCGATCCTGGTTTGGGAAGAGCCATGCATGTAAGGGGCTTTAGAATCAAACACTTGTATCTTTTATGATGCTGCAGGGGAGTTCCGCTTGCTGGACATGTTTAAGTCTGGATGTCGCGGTATAGCATAGCAGGATTAACTGGCTATATAGTATTAGTTATTGTATTTCTACTTTCTGCTATTTCTTGTCCAATTGTGAACCTCAGACTTCAACCAGAAGAACGAATACCACTCTCTTCACAGGACTGATCCAGAGTCTCAGAGTAGCGGAAAAACAGGTGCAAGTGTAGACCTGAGCAAAACCATGCTACAAAGGCAGAGGTAACACTTAATAATTTTGCATGCAGGGAAAATACTATACTTTTGCACATAGAACACTTATACTGCATAGCTATGTGTTTAGTCTGTAGATTAGAGTAAATAGAGTTGCGTAATTTTTACATCTCCTCCTCTTTAATTCTGTTCTCACATTTTAAATGGCGTTCAGCATGGTTTTGCTGGTAAGTGCACATTTCCATGTGTTTTTCTGTGTGCTTTAAAACTGTGGATCAGCTCTTTGTCTATTACATAGATACCCAAGAAAGGAAACACTAGTTAAGGCCACTCAATAATGCCTAAGATTCTGGCATACATGTTCATTCTGCTTTCTATGTGTATTCATCTCATGTTAATTCATGTTTTTATATTAACTTCAAATTTCAATTGTTGGTCGACTCACGTTCACTAAATATTGAATGAACTCCTGAGAGACCATTATAAAATAATGTTCATACTCTTATAAATATAGCCATTATACCAATGGGAAAAACACCAGGGCCTAAATATACTAAACTGCAGCATTGGAAAAGTAGGCATATTGCCCATAGCAACCAATCAGATTAAAGCTCCCAGATTCATTCTACATACTGGAGAATGAGAGCTTGAATCTGATTGGTTGCTTTGCCAACATCTCTATTTTTCCAATCCGTTAGTTTAGTAGATTTGGACCCATATTCTCACCCTGTTTTCTAAATGAGAATGCAATATAAATATATGAAAGTGGGGTCATATAAAAAGCATTTCATGGCAGATGATATATAACAAAATACATTTTTAATGTTAAAGATCTTTCTAAAGTATACATTTCTGTTGTATATAATACTTTTTTTGTTTATTTTTTTCATGTTTTTACTAAAGAGCTATTGTAAAGATTTAATAGATTGCTTCTACTAACATCTGCCCAAATCTATCTGTTTGTATAACTCAAATTACCTTCAGTATAATGTTGAGATTCTGGATAAATAAAGGGTGCTCTAGTTCACAGGACATAGCAATTGGAGAATTGTACAATTCAAAAGTATGCACTTAATTTGTACATTTAATTCAAGGTCGCTGACTCCCGAAAGAAACCAAAGGCAGACAGCATGGGGGTTGGACAGAGGGCGTGATTTATGTTAATCATGACAGAAGCCACGCCCTCTGAACAGCAAAGGCTTAGCTTTTGCTATGGATTGGCTTTATTAAGCCCCACCCATTATCGTAACAATCACTGCCTCAGTTCATATCCTGGGAGATTTGCCGACTCTCCCAGGATACTCGGAGAACTGGCCGTAACACTGATTTCATTTCAGAATACAAAAGAGAAAACTAATAATGTGCTCATCTCAAACTTTCCTTATGAGCTCCAATATATGTGGTAGGGTCATGGGTCCAAATGTGACATGGGTGCGGGTCTACTACCCTCACATGTATGGACTTTAGGATGGCACATTTGTAAATATTCCACTTGCAGGTTGAACCGGTGTCTGGATCAGGTCCAATATCCAGATTGTAATACTTTAATCAACAACATATACAAACATGTATGCATCCACAGGTATACATACATAAAAATGGCTGAGATGGTCCAGGCAGTCACCTATAAATTCTACATAAAGAAAAAAAATATTAACTTGATTAAATAACATATGCACTGCTACAGTGCAAACATATGTGTATTGTTTACTGGCATAGTAATGGCTTTTTGTAGTCCTACAAAATCACATTTTTCTTCTTGCTTGCGGGTTGAATAATACTTGTTACACTGCAGGGTTAGCCTTTGGTCCCAAGTTACAGGACACAGCAGCAGCAGCAGTGCATATAGAACAATCAACAAAAGGTAATTTGATTATTGCAGATGTATAAGTAAAACCATAGGGAGATTGAAAATACATTAACATGGATTCATAACATAACAGAGAAGAAAACAAAATTTAGGCAATGAAGTGAATCGAGAAGTTCGTATTTATCGACATAGGCTTGGGGAAGAAAAAAGCGAGGAATCCATTTTTTTATATTAATAATCTGGATATAAAAAAAATACATCCATGTTAGTCCCATCATTTTACAGATGCTCCTGACAAAGAGTCCAAAGAAACCAAAACAACTGTGAAGAGACTCTCTAAAGCTCATATGGAAGTACCTCGGTCGGGATCATTACCAAGGCTGAGCCCCAGAGAAGGAGTTGGCTGGTATGGAATAGATGACATAGTTTTAATTGGACTTCGAAAGAATCCACCATTGGGTGCTCTGTGCCTGAAAGGACCAGTTCGGTGCTCAGGCACATTACCAAATGTGAAACCAGAAGCAGCTTTAGTAGACAAGTTACGACTAAGTGTCTGTATTTGCTCTGGTATAAAGGTGGTAGTAGTTATATGAGTGTTCCTGAAATCACTAATTTGCTCCAGAGTTTGTCGCGTTGGTAATGTGTCGATGTCCAGTGGTGTTAGGTCAACCGATGAGGAGGAGAACTGTTTATGAGGACTGTCGTCATCAGTGCAAAGGCTGTTTACACGTCGGTGGAGATGTTCCAGGTCAATTTCTTTGTCATCCTGGAGGAGAATAAGAGAGGGAGATGCACAGTATTCAGTAGGAACCTTAAATACATAATGGTAGGCCTGGCCTACCATCAATTTCTAATTAAGTAAAAAACTTAAAGCAAATCTAGTCATCCCATTTAAAAAAAAAAATACAATTCAGATGTAATTATGCAGAGATGAAATGATATGCACATTTTTACGTGACAGAATTAGGGAAACGAAAGATCTGCAACCTACAATATCATCCCTTTAGAGGAAAACCAAAAAAAGACTCCTCTTAGAAGCACTTTACCCCTGTGTATGGAGCCCTGTATAGCCCTGGATTTTCTGGGTTAGCACCTTATATTATTGACCGGACTGGCCATCTGGCAATTCTGGCAAATGCCAGATGGGCCACTGGAGTGAAGGGCTGCTACCAAGTGCTGCTGGAGAGCTACAGCCATCCACCAATCAGTCATTCAGGGGCCGATTCAATCCCCATTCACGCATAGAGGTGCGAACAAAAATCCGCGAGGTTTCAGAACCGTAATAGACGGGAAAAAGTCTTCGCGCGGGATTGAATCGGCCCCTCAGTGTGGTAACAGCCATTCGCTGACTGGCTGCCGGATAGAAACTAAAGAGGATAACTATCAGCAGTCTGTTTGGTGGATAACTCTAGGTGGGCCTGTGTGCAATACATACCAGGGCTGATTTTTAGGCCCAGTCTGGCCCTGGACTCATAACCATTCATTGTGACAACTTAAAAACAACTAGAGAATAACCAAAATATGGATGCTTATCATTAACAGAGTCGCTCCTAGCAAAACCAATGCACAGGGGCCCAGTTTTCCCAAGGCATATTTCTAAGCCCTCCAATCCTTTAAAAATATATGTAAGTGTTCCCACAGCATCCTCAATGCCAGGACTTCTGGTCATATGAGATACTATATATTGGGCCTTGTGATAATTATTTTGTGAGACCTTTAGCTGCTGATACAAACCCAATGCAATCAAATAATACAAAAACACAGCTAAATACTATGTAATAATCCCAACTGTATGCATGGACTATAAACTATCGCATTGTACTGCATAGCTTGTGGCCACGTTCTAAAAACGTACTACAGAAAAGACTCCACTACTGAAGAAAAGTAACAACAAAATGCCCCATTTTTTACTTGATTAATGAAGACAACTGATTTATTACATAGAAATTCACATAAGAGACATAAACATAATAGTGTCCTAACTTATTGCCTGGCAGAGTCGCAGTTGTTTGCGGATCCGCTTTGAATTGTATGGATGTGTACGCAAAGCACGTATCGGCATCCTTGCGACTGTGACTCATGTGAATCAGAAAAGGGGCGTTCCACACCCCTTTTCTCAATTACATATGCACAGTTATAATTTCTAGTGCTGGTTACACCATGTCCTTAGAAGCGCAGAAGCAGGGAATGTCCTATGGACAATTACCTGCTTCATTAAGTTAAAAAAAATGTAAAAATTATAAAAAATTTATTAAAATGATTTATAAAATAAAAGGAATATGTCTGTGTGTTTTTTGTAAAACTTTTTTAAAATATTTTTTATTTCACTATAATTCGTTCATAAAAGATGGCAGTAACTGTCGGCTTTTATGGGGGAAATTTACTAAGGTCGTGTTTGTTAAACTCGCCTGTGCTTTGCATTTCCTAGCATTTACTAAGGGCGAGTTGTAACAAACTCGACGATTTTAAGTGAGAGTCAAACTCGCCATGCATGTTTGTAAAGCAGGAAAGATAGGACAAATAGAATTCATCAAACTGCGAGTTGTAAACTCGATTCAAACTCGCCGGCGAGTTTGACCAAACTCGCCAAAACAAATAGACCTGCCTTACCCTAGCGAGTCTCATTACAGTGGTGTGTTATGTCTGCAATACACAAACACTACTACTACTACTAGTATATACAGTTACATCCACAGTCTCACTGATACACTGACAGAAATCATTAATAATTTTGATGCGAAACATACCAGATAAAAATGTATCTTTAAACCTCACAAAAAGTGTAAACAGTAATAAACACTGAAAAGCTGATTTTATTACATATAACAGTGTAAATTATTATAATAATACCACAANCATNCACCTCTCCCTAGNTGTCACACTNCAAACAATTAAAGTGCTGGCAAAAAATAAATGGGCAGACTTTAGAAAGAGTAGTACATTTGTAAAATGGCTGCTGATTGTATGCAGAGCCTTTAAATGTGTCAATAAAGCTTTTTGAATGAAACTCGCAGAGGCGAGTTTAGACAACACATTGGCGAGTTTGCTCAAACTCGCAGATTAAACTCGCTCAAACACGCCTGCGAGTTGAAATCGTGGTTACAACACGCTTTTTAGTGAAAGTTATTCTGCGTGTTTAACTCGCTGCGAGTTTCGGCGAGTTTAACTCGCAGACACAACACGACCTTAGTAAATTTCCCCCTATGACCGCAGCGATTGCTGCGCATATACATTAGAGCATCCTGAGCCTCTGCACTTAGCGCACGGATGAGGGGCATAATGTGCGCCCCTCTCCCTGTGCTCAATTCAGAGCTGCATTCCATTTTCCGCAGCTCTGAATTTTGAGTACCTGACGGCCGCACTCAGAATCAGGTCCATCTGATTTTTTGTATTTTGTGTTTTTATTTGTTATCCTTTGGTGGGTGAAATTCTGAAAACTGATTACTAGTTACTGATACGAGAGCTGTAGTTTAGACAAGCATAAAAAGGAAAACATTACTTGTAAATATTAAGATTTGATTATTTTATCATATTTAAGGCAGAATAAACTAGTTAAAGCAGGTGAACCTCCATGCAATTATATACAGACCTCGTTAAATCATATTGCTCCAACATTACTTACTTAGTAATGCTATGAAAGCTTGCGTTGAATGATTTGGTTTTAGGAATGTCCTACAAGTCATGATAATTGATGGTACGCCGCCGGTCATGTGTGGTTAGCGCACATGTACATATGGCAACCTGTAGTCTTCTGTGCAGCATAGGCAGATATCAGTACAGTGTAAATGGAGTAAGATTATTTCAGCTGATGGTTAGAAACAATGTTGCATTCAGATCTGTGTGTCAACTGCTACAGTGTGAACACGTAAATCAATATGCTCATCAGAAAGCTGCAAGGGCCAGATTCAATAAGCCACATTCATGGGAAAATGCACAAAGTGTGCTTTTCCTGTATCCTATGGTAAGATAAACGTGCGTTTTTACAGTTCTATGAGATGCTGCATAGCTGTTTCCCCAGCGTAAGTAACAATTAGACTGTTTTGTTGTTCTTTTGCATACTGTAAATGATAAATAGTATTATTAACCAAGACAATTATTACATAATGTAGACATTGGCCATTGAATGACTATATGTATACGTTTGACAGGTGCCAACCTAACCCATGCAAGAAATATTATTAATATTACTTTCTTAATAAACCCTGGCCTAATCTTATAATATACTATACTATAATATATTAATATACCACTATAATATATGTTGAAGCCCAAAATGTTATCTATGATTTATGCATTTATATCATAGCCTGATTTCTGGCGACATAGGCTTTAGTTGTACATAGACGACAATTGGCTCAGAAAGTTAGGAAAATAAGCGACAGAATACATTTTATTCTACTCCTGTGTTACGTAAAGCGTCATTTTGAGTGATTAAAAAGCTGTCATGGAATTGCCAGTCTGCTGTCACACCACAAATTCATGAGGTGTGACAGAAATATTATTGGTGTAGCCAGTTCATTATTGTGTACTAAGCACTGATATGACATGTGCGTTTCACTGTGACATGGAGGCATTATAGATGGTTTATATACTGCAAACATGAACATGTTGTTTGTGAACAATTATACTCCTTTCTAAACGCAGACCATATGCAACTAAGACAATTAAGTATTTTTATACAGAATTCTCGCAGAATTTCCAGGAGACTCCAGAATTTCGGGCAATGCTCCCAGTCTCTCAAGGCCAGTGATAAGCCCTGATCCTTACTATGAATGGGCGGGGCCTGGCAACATCACCCATGCCTATTCATAGCAAATACATAGGTTTTGGGCATGTTATGCATAAATCATGTCCTCCACCCCACCCCCATGCTGTGGGCTTTTGTTTTCTCGCAGGCTGGAGAAACTGAAAGACGACAACCCTGAAGTATATGCTTTTATGAGCAGTCCATTTATCCAGGTGTTTCCATATGATATATAATAATATGAAAACTCTTGCTTTTAGTCAATAAAAGTTCTGCATTATGTTTGTGTTGCTTAAGGCATAGGAATCAAATGGTCCAAAAATACATTGATTCGATAATTGACTGGTATATTATGATTGATGTAGACTCCTTAGAGTGCACATCTCTAAGTGCAGCTGTTGTGACATTACACATCACAATATACTGGCTTAGCTTACCTGCAGCATTATATCTAACTGAACTGATGTACAATTTAGCGCAACATAAACACAGATATTACTAATATACTGATGGAGTTCTAATAACACATGAAATAACGGTCCTAGAAATGCAGTCTTGTTACATATATCCCGTAATGAAACCTTTCCTTAATGTCCATGGTACTTACAGTGAAGGCTGGTGGCGAATGCCTAGTAAGTTTTGGTTTGTAATTAATAAATTGCGGTTGATTGTTGTATTTTAAAGTCTGTAACTTTGTAGCTGTTGGGCTATCAGCTTTGGCCTCCAGCCGTGGTGATGAGAGCTCCATTAGGCCTTGAGCTTATCAGAAGAGATTCCTGGCCACAGACGTCTGCCTGTAAATAATAAATCCTATTATGTAGTAGCGGGGATGCCAGGCTACAGTTCAAAGATACCTTATATAAGTTTGTGGATTTATTTATTTTATATATATATATATATATATATATATATATTTGTGTTTTGCTGAAGTTTGGGGCGCTTTTTTAAGGCCAGGGAGAAATACTTTCACAATGTTGCAAGTTGCCAGATTCTGATTTACACTCTCATGACTTACACTCTCATGGGTAAAACCATTTTGACTTGCAGGGGAGGTAAAATGAATGTCAGTGTTTGTATGCAGGGAGAATACTTTATTTTTGCATGTTGCACACAGATACTGACAAGCGTTACTGTTACACTGTTATTAGACTTGGGCTAGGAAACATCATTGATTACAATTAATTCAATTTACCCCTCTGCAATTCATGGTTTTGCCCATGAGAGTGTAAGTCATGAGAGTGTAAATCAGAATCTGGCCCATTATAAGTAAATGCATAATGCTGCAAGATACCAGCTTCCTGGTTTTCCACATTAGCCTAAATGTGCTCATCCTCATAATACCATATGCACAAAATAACTCAGCTGGCTGATGACCCAACACGCACTATGATGAGGTCACTATATTAACTACATTTTGAACCTGCCAGATGGATCCTCAATGGCTGTTAGGCAGATCCAAGTAGATTGAATAGACACATGCTTCAAGGTCACACAGCTGGTAGGATGCAATGGGTGACAGCGTAGCTATGTTATTTGCCCCCAATTAAAAAGAATACGCTTCAAACTTTAAACATGTAAAAAAAATGATTTTCAACAGAATGGTCTAAAATGACCACATAGAAAACAATAATACACTTATGTCTGAGTTTGTAAAGTGTCAGCAAAATATTAAACATGTTTACTTGTCATGTCATTGAATAAATCAATTATTTTATAGCTAAAAAAAAAATAGCATGTTGGGTATTGTATGGTCTCTTGAGGTCTTGCACCCATCATAACCTATATTGCATAAAGGGTTCCTATGATTATACACAAGAATCAATATTTTAATCTGATGTGATACTTAAAGACAGAAACAAGTACTAATTTGGCTTTTTATGATTCCCCACAGCTTTATTAATGAAAGAGCGCTAAAAGGCATAATCTTATCAGATCTAATTCATCAAAGCATTATTTGCATTTCACAAGCTTTTCAGGTTATTATGCCTATCATAAGAATATATGTCATTTTTATTTCTGTGTCTAAGTGCTGATGGAAGAATTAGAAGCAGCAGAGTGTATGGAGAGGGCATCTCGCTGCTTTGTGACCTCCCGGCATTGAACCCGATCCAGAGTTCCGTATTGGAAGGGAGCAAAACTGTGCATCATGTGGAAAGTGACTCGGAAGGGGGGGGAAGAAGTGTAAATTGTACAAGGAAACACTTCTGAGCGAACCACATGTTGGTAGAGGTTATTTGTTGGGTGTGAAACTCTCAAGGTAGGGGCTTCTTACACAAAGAAGTCTTGACACAGCGGGAACCAGCCAATCAGAGTTGCCCTATGCTTCCTTATACTCCACTTTATAGCAAAAGTGGACCCAACAGGGAAGTCTCAGAAAGCAACTTTGGTTTACTATACAGAAACAGAATAGGCATTTAGGTAATACCAGACACATGGCTCCCTTTTACCTCCATTCAACCTCTAAATAACTCTTGGCACTGGCTATTTTGCAATTATAATTATGTATGTTTACATACAAAAAAACAGTTGTTTACCACGTAAAAAAAACCTGCAGTTTAACAGAATCATAAGTCCCTACTGTCACTCAGGGGCAGATTAACAATGGGTCAGATAGGATTATAGCCCCAGGCCTCCAACTAAAACAAGGCCCACACATACAGCCAATGGTCACATTCTGCACAGCAGCACAACAGTGCCATGCACGAGGGGGGGAATTCAGTAAACCGCGATATCCAGATATCGTCAGGCCATGTCGAATTCTGTGGCGATTTAGCATTTTTTGTATTCACTAACTGACNAATTCGTTNTGAAATCGTCAGTTTCATTGTCGAATAGAAATCCCCCATGTGATATCGCTGTGTCGATTTTTCACATATTAAGTATACAAAAGTCAGATTTAGTAAGTGTTGAATTCGTTATATCGTCATGTCTATTTTCTAAAATCGTCAGGAGGCCATTCGCCACCAGTGTATGGGGATTTCACACATTT
>JABWIB010003268.1:21131-35327 GCA_016617825.1 Platyplectrum ornatum | reverse complement strand
GGTGCCCAGCTGCTCCCCTGGCGCTTCCTTTCTACGGGCTGGATTCACGGGACGGTTTTACCCCATTTACCGTTCACCGATGCCCAGCTTTAGAGGGAAGTAAGACCTAAATTATTATTGATTGCAATCATTTTCCTTTTCTTCAGTTTAGTAAATCTTGCCTGTTGACTTGTTTTAACAATAAATAAAAAATATAAATATGTTATATATACATACATACAGACGCATACACACACACACACACACACAAATACATACATATTGTATGATTCAGTAGGCACTGCTATTTGCAAATACGTATGTTTGCATTATTTAATAAACATGGGAAACTAAATCTTTAGTGAATGTAACCCATAATCCTGTACAGATGAAAGCTAAATCCTTAGTGAATGTAACCCATAGTGCTGTACAGATTATTAGTTGGTGCGTACATGGACTTCATACGAAAGAAGTTAATCCTTTAATACCACTTCATCTTGCACATGTATAGCGGCGGAGTCCTATGGTAGGAATACAGAAATGTATTTGAAATGACTGATCTAACAATTTCCACTGGTTGTTTCCAGACATACTGGCAGGGACTTGGTGAACTATGTCTGCTACAGAAGGAGAATGAGAAGCTGCTACAGTGGCGATCGAGAAGAATGGAAATGGAGACGTATTGAACGAACTGAAATAAGTTAATATAATAATAACAGAGCATCCCATTAATTATAGCAAGGTAATCATCATGAAAGGCTACACTGGAAAAAAACAGCCACTAACACTTATTTGTAACCACAGGGCAGCGCAAGTAATTCCCATCTCCAGAAAATATTAGTAATTCTGGGCCTATTTATTGTGAAGCTCCTGTGTAACCAGATTGAGTAGCAGCTGCAGTGTGAAATATTGTACGCTCTGACTATTAAAAATGTGCAGCCTATTCCATATTAATAATGATGTCATTTGTCTCATGCCATGCATTTGGCCTTAGTGCAGCTGAAAGGACATCTGGTGTTAGAAAAGCCACTAAAATAACACATACACAAACCATGTTTTCCTATACTGGTAACGGAGCTGCTCTTTTATTGGAAATTGCTGTTACGAGGCTTCATTCGCAGCATATTTATGTGTTAATTGAGCATGCTGAGCGATAGCATTTAACTGTATGCACACAAGTATCATTTTATTATTTATGCTGCGTATAATGTATTAAAAAACAGTTAAGCCTTTTATGCATAAACAGATAAAGTTTATGTATCGGATAACACAGAAAAAGGAGTAAAAGGATTTAGTAGTTGGCTATAATTTAAATATATAATAAAAAAAAAGCTCCCTAGTAAGACTTCTTTCCTCCATAGAAGAGACCAATACTACCATAACAAGATACCGGTACATGTTTGTCTCAGCAACATGAGTCACTCTATTATGTAAGGAGAAACTATGGAGCAGAGTCAAATGCTTTGCGTTTGCTTCTCTATATCCGCAATCATTTCTAGCATCTGTTTACTCCTTCCTTTTTGGCTACACATAAGAATTTGGCAGCACTGCTAACAGATACAGTGGATTATTGTACAAACCAAATGTACTCGGTATTCCTGGCTGCATGTGAAATGAGCTCTGGGTAATTCATCACATTTTTAAATATTTGATTCATGTGACCTACTTTGCAGATTAGATACTATTTTATGCTGAGGCTCAAGCTGTTGTTTTAAAAAATTTAGAATCCAGGTTATTTCAGGATTAAAAAAAATAATAAAACTCAGCAGGTATTGTGTCCCTATGTCAGTCATAACATTAGCGACATTCATGTATGGCATGAACATGAAGTTAAATGTGAGCATGAACCATTTATGTTTCCAGGTACATACATTATTCAGCACTCTTTGAAACTCTATATATAGTTACCTCTTTGGAAGGCACCCTTGAGCCTTTTTTCTTGTTCCACCATGTCTCCACCATTGCTATAACACAGGACAGGACAATGCCCGCTGCAAGGATACAGAACACTCCTGCAAAGCTTTTAATGTCCAAGGCACTGCCTTTCTGCTTAGGTTCCACCGATGAATACAGGTCACAGTGTCCATTGCGAGGCCACCATTTATGTTTTAAAAGGTCCATGTCTCCACTCTGCTGGAGTTCCAGGATCCTGCCAGAGACATCATAGGAAGAAACCATTACTAGGAGAATGTACAATTGTCATTATGAAAGTTGTTAAAGTAGTACTTAGTTCTCTTCACATGCACAGTTTTTATACAAGACATTACAACAAGTTTTTACTCCTATCCATTTCCCTTTGATATATAACAGACTTACCCCTGAAGCCCAGTAAAGCGTAAGTTGTTGATATAAAGTAAAGATATAAGCCTCCATTTACCACAATATTTTACATTTATAGGTAGGTTTAACTTCACTCCAAGGAGTGTTACTATGATCATTTATATAAAGGAACACGGCTTACCATTTTACTTTATGAACAAGTATTCCATAAGAATAATCTTAATCAGGCCCATAACCCAAAACCAAAGAATATTTCACACAAACAACATATTGAATGTAATCGCATTAGATTATAAAGGCAATTAAAAAAAATTATAATTCCATGTGAAATTAATTGTTTCCTTCCAGCCTAGGCTTAGTATCTCACATCACTGCCTATCAAGTAGGTGGATACGATTAGAAGTCTTTGCTTTGACTCTATTTGCATGATGACGCTACTTTGTGCCAAACATTCTGGGTATCCGAAAATTAACGCTTTTCACCCTATTTAAAATGAGCGTAAGAATGAGATATGTACTTCAATGTAATAACCGTATGAAGGTATTTAATACAGAAACTGGTGGTCACTAATTTACCTCCCTCATGTTGTCACTGAATCGGCTCTACAAAGAGCCTCAAAGAGTTTTTTTGTAAATTACTCTCAATAAAAAGATAATCACTCAGTACATAAATAACATCATAAGCATTTCCATTTCATTATTAACCATTTCATGTTGCTGTGCTATGGACATTTTGTGGTGCCTAATAAATAAGTGCATAAAAATAATAATAATAATAATAAAAAATAATAATAATAATAATAATAATAATAAGCTAATAATATAATATATAGAATTTTATACAACTTTATTTATTCATTATAAAAAGGGTTTTTATATGCAGCATTAAAACTTGACAAAACTTGACTAGTTAGATGGGCCTGCTCATAAATTTACCATTTATATGACAGGAAGGTTTGATGCATGAAGGTATGTGCTACATATCACAAAACAGACACAATCCACAATGCACAATCCACTCGCCAAGCAATGGACTGGATTCAGGCCACCATGTGATGTCTGTAGGTGTGGAGGTCTGGTTTTACGAGCACTCTCCTCTACCGGACAAGGTTCTTGACCATTACGCATGCTGAACCCTACCTTAATCTCACCATGAAACTCATTAAATAAATGCCCCGCTGAGCCTATTAGCATGGTTATGTCCTTCTACAGTGTGCCCCCCAGCACACACATATGCAAATGTTACTAGTTAAGGGATTAACACAAATGACTAGCATAAATGGAATAAATTCCCTAACGCTAATAACTCTGGATCTGTCCCAAAGTTATCAGTGGGACTTTAAATTCTTTCCTACAAATCAAAGTCGTATGTCCCTATTTGCATACAATCACAATATAATGTAATGCAGGAAAGAATAGTGCCTTTATTATAAAACACAATCAAGTTAAATGAAATGGAAAATAATGCCTACAAATCACATCACTATTGTCGCTAAGAAGAATGAAATACTGCATGAGAGAAATAAACACACAGACAATAAGATGCTCCATCATGCTGCCATAATAAAAGCACATAAAAAACTAAGCCTCTAGTACCCATAAAAAATAAGAACCATAACAGTGTAATTAATTCTCACACATGTCTTATAAGGAATATATCATGACATCTGTATTACCTATGAAATAGCTACCATCTCACAACATCCTTGCCCAAAATATTTTACATTTCAATTTTTGATGTTTGCACAGATAACAAATGAAATTTTAATCTTATAATGAAACAAATCTGTTAACATTATTAGCTCAGTAACTATAGTAACATAGTATATTTATGTAATGTACATTTTCTATTTGTGTGAGCAATAACAAATAGCTTGCCAACCAATATGCAATTTGGCCACATGGTGGCAGTGTCAGCACACTGGAAATTTCATGCTGCAGCTATTGAGAGACAGCTAAAGCTGTGGCAATTATTGATCTACCAGGCTGAAAACATGTATTTTACTCTACTGCTATTTAATGTTTTATTTTAAATTCAAACAATTATCCATGTTGCAATACCCTTGATAATGTTGATGTAGAAATCTATTGTTCAGTACATTCTGGAGCATGGTAAGTTAGACTTGTACTGGAAAATTGTTCACAAGTGAACGGTTACATTCCCATTGGGTTTTCGTAGCTCATGCGATCTAAAAACAAGACAAAATGCCCATTTTTCAAACCACAGCACTTTCCTACTTGGTTAACTCACTGAGAAGTGGTAAGTGGCATAATAATTGTGCACCGCTCTGCACCTAAACAATTATTCTGTCTTTAAAGAAGTTTATTTTCCAATAAGGGAAAGAGAAACGTGTGTTTGGGATCTGCAAATAGGCCGTTTATCTACCCGATTGCTCTTTTCTTTGACTGTATGGCAGATGTTTGCAGAGGTGTGCTGCTTACTATGTAACAGTGACAGCTGCAGAATGGGATGATACAGGTACTGAAAGACATAGGATTTTATATATAACACTAAAAACATACAATGGAGACGCATGTGGTCATTCTAAAGAAAAGAGTACCAAAAAGAGGAGAAGAGCCTAGAAAATGATGTGGTGAATATTTTACCCTATGATCTCTTCACACCTGATTCCGTCTCCTTGTCTTAAAAGCATACAAAGCTGGATTAATGGGCCTGGGGCTAAAAATCATGAAAGGCCTATTGGACTTGCCAGTTATATGTGGGTCACTTAATCACACTCTGCCCTAATTCATCAAACTGATATCATTAGCTGCATCACTATGGACCTTTTTGACAATGGAGGCCTGGGGCAGTATTCCATTAGCCCCATTGTTAATCCGGCCTTTTGAGCAGACATATATGTTTAAATCAACTTTTAACCCATTTAGCTTACATTTAACTCAGAAGGTCCCCCCAAAAAAGTCGCAAACATACCATACTTTGTTGTGATATATTTGGATGGACAATACGTAACCAGCAGAGCATTTCATGCGCTTGATTGTATGTTATTTTATATACTGTAGATGCATTTTCCTTTTTTATTAAACATATTGGGGGGTATTTACTAAGCCTCGAATTCTCCTTGGGACTACAAATCGGACCAAATCGAGTCGATTTTGTGTTAGATCCGGGGCGCGATTTTAAGCATTCACGAACGTTCGATTTTGGATGTCCGAATTAATTCGAGCCCGATTTGTTCCGATTTGTGGGCGCGAATTCGGCCTGAATTTGCGTCGAATTATGCCTTCGGACCCGCGATTTAGTCAATTTGTGCCTCGTATTCAGCATGACGTCACTATTTTAAACATGACAATTCGATGTTTGATGGATGACTTCGCGAGGCAGCCTGTCCCATTCTTGCCACAGGCAGTATCACCAATTTTCTGTACGGAGAGTTGATTGACATTTTTTTGTGAACAGGACCTATAGCAGTATGTATAGTATGGGTCACTATAAAATTAACGTTTTGATACAGGAAGCCTCCTACAGACATTTTAGCGTGACCATATGTATAGGCTTCCAGAAAATGTGCCAGTTTTGGTGTAAAACCGTTTAAAAATCATGGTTTGCTTAGGAAAAAGACACTATTCGGGAGCCCTGTACAATCGAATTGCCTGACCGCGAATTCAGTCCTATTCGAGGGTCGAATTCACAATTCGAGGTTTAGTAAATCTACTTGCCAACGGCGGTACGGTGTGTACTGTGTGAATGGTGTGTGTACTGTGTGAAAGGTGTGTACTGTGTGAATATATATATATATATATATATATATATATATATATATATATAAATAATATTTAATCTATTATTATACATTTATTATCCATGCCACCACACCACTGATGAGGGAAGAGTGCTTTAGCTAAGCGCTGATCTCAGACAGACAAATATTCTGTATAGGTTGTGCCTGTATATGACATTATGAATTGCCGTTTGGTTTGTACAAACGCACACAGAAATCATTTGGAGTACTCTCTTTGGAGTACTATATGCCCAACATACTCTCTTTTAGTGTTCAAATGGCAGCAGGCTGATTCCTGTTCTGTAAAGCAGACAATGAGGTGAGGAATCAAATTAGCATCATGATGAATCTTAAGAGTCGCAGTGACTAGTGAACTTTAATTATTGTCTATCAGGTGTGTTTATGTTAGCAGTAAAAGTCAAGCACTCATTATAGAAATGGCAGGCATTATCTTTTGTAAAATGTAATCTAGGCAGCAAGTGAATAGATAATCAGGTTAATGAAAGCTAGCTAGGGAGATACAGGGGAGCAGAATGAGACAAGGGTTCCCACTGAGAAATGAGGGCATAATTACAACTGGAAGAAGAACACATACAGTGATCTTTTAAAATGTCATTGTCCTTCTTAGGTACACAGTGATATTTTCATTTTAGGTGGAAAACATTGTATGTGTGTAAAAATGAGAAACCCATTATCTGCTCGTATTATTCAATAAACAAGAAGCGTGGGACAGAATAGACAAGAAAATGACATTTCTCTTTCAGTGGGAAATGACATTGGGTCTTGTTAGAAACAGAAATGAAACACTGTCTATGTTGCTATCCTATAGAATAGTGGTCAGTGCTCACAACAATGCTTCAAAGACCCTTACAGGCTGCTTGTGTATGTCATGTTTACAATCACTCCCATGAAGAATGAGACTTATTGAAGAATCACCAATCTACTAGTTACATTCATCCGAGCATTAAACACTATGTTCGTGGCAGTGTAAAGTGATTATGATTTCCTGCCTTGCTTGATATTGTTAGTTATTTAGAGATAGATCCAGAGTTCAGATTTTGATAATATCAAAACTTTGAACCAAAAAATTGGAACATCCTATTACATATGAGCAGGTGTGGTGTAGTAATTGTATTTAATATATACATATATATATTGAAATATGTGACCTTAGATCTATTCATCAATTCACATGCATTGGAACAAGGTAGAAGAAGGGGGGGTGTCACAAGTAGAGGGGAAGGGGGCACTGCAAGGGTCCATCTACTGCCCCTGGATCCATCCACCATACCTTGATTTTATAATAGTATACCTGTAGTTTTCGCAAGACTTTAGATATAAAGGCTAAATACTGCCCAGAAACTAAATTCCATTTGGCAGTACGATACACGCTCTGGCATAAACAACATAACCAAATATGGAGGAGGTTTTTGAAGGAAAACATGTTGATCTCAAGAAAAGAATGTGATTTTGTTCTTTTAAAAATTTGGCTAAAGTATAGGAGGGCTGAATACGTTGAGCAATGAATAAAGTAACATTAATGGATATGTAATGCTGTGACTAGATGCATGTGTTGTCATTCTGTAAATCGTAACACTGAACATACTACAGGCTAGAGGCTAATCTTGGTTAAATTCTTACGTTTTAGTTTTTAATCTGATCTTTATTTTATTTTTCATTTAAATAAACATCTTTAACATTTAGTTTTTCAGAAATTACTGCACATGCAGATAAGGGTTATTTAAGGACATATTGGCATATGTGAATACGTGGACCTAAACAAGTGAACCTCATAATGAAGGCATCTGAGCACACTTTAACCATGCCTACATTTTATAGATGAAATTATCACCCCTGAGAGTACCTTCAAACTCAAATTTCAAAGTTTGTCAGACCATGAGCTGAGTGGCTGGCAACTGCACTGGCAATGCATCATAAAGAGAGGGACCCAAAAAGTCCAGAGATGCGCCCTGCCTCCATGCTATAGATGGTCTGATTTCAACCCTTTATGGAAATACTGTTATGTTAGCTATGAGGAAAAGTCACACCGCAAAATCAACCCAGCTCCGTTATCAATCTGCCTGGGTCATAATGGATACTGATAGTTTAGCATGGCTTTGTTTGTATATATCAGGGTTGCAAATTTTTAGCTTCTCCCTCCTAGGAGAAACCAAAATTCGACAGCACTGGGGTGGAGCGGAGGGAGTGATTTATGCAAATAACACCCAAATCCCTTCCCCC
This sequence comes from Platyplectrum ornatum, assembly GCA_016617825.1. Classification (NCBI taxonomy): domain Eukaryota; kingdom Metazoa; phylum Chordata; class Amphibia; order Anura; family Limnodynastidae; genus Platyplectrum; species Platyplectrum ornatum. The sequence continues at coordinate 27,085 of JABWIB010003268.1, read as the reverse complement.
TGAATGAAAAACCCATGCATTTGCTCAGGGCCGGTGCTAGGTCTGGGGGCGCCCTAAGCAGACCTAGCACCGCGCCCCCCGTGACTTAATCACGCACGGCGTGACGTCATCACGTCGCGCCGCTACATTGCGTGATGACGTCGATTGAAAACAGGGGGGCGGCGGGATGACTGCTTGCCGGCCGGCAATTTTTTCTGCAGGGGACGGCGGCATAACGCGGGCGCGAACATCTCCCGCCGTCCGCGTCCTGCCACCGCCCCCTACAAAAAAATTGTAAAAACCGAGAGGGCGGCCGGCGAGCGGTCATCCCGCCGCCCCCCTGTGGGATGCGCCATACACAGCTGTGTAACTGGCGTAATGGGTGGGCCGGCCCTGCATTTGCTATAAATACCATAGGCATGAAGTCATCAAGCCCGCCCATCAGGGGGGACAGCCGGGCTTACTGTCCCAGCCCGGCTATTCCCCCCCCCCTCCACCGGTAGAAGCCCGGTTCCATGTATTGTTCCATCTGTTGCAGCAGATGTGCCCAAACTCATTTAGACTGAATTTTTTGCGTCTAAAGTGAGATCATTCAGTCCCGTCATCCATCTGGATGGCGTGATGTCATATGGGGGGGGGGGGCAGGCAGGACATACAAATTCTGTCAGTCCCAGGTCCGGCTCATCCTGACGGCTGCCCTGCCGCCCATTCATAGTACTGATCGGGGCTAAGTCTGGGTCATGGGAGATTTGTACACTCTCAAGGAATACCGGGAGAATTGCCTAAAACCCTAAGAACCCTAGTATATGTAGTAAGCAAAAGCACTTGCAGTCCAAACAAGGCAAATGCAATGCAATAATAAACCATCCTGCCCTTAGTTATTGTAGCAGAATGAATCTTTTTTAACCACAAAAAAAATTAAACATTGACAGGTATTGCTCTATTTAATGACTTTCAAATCCTTTAGTGACTAGGGTTATATTCTGTATGTAAGTCCACTATTTCTATTTCATTATTGTATGATTTGTAAGCCAGCATTTCAGCATTATTGATGTAACATGCAAACTGACGACTGAGATAATTAAATGCAACATCATGACATATGAAGATTAGACTGCTGTAACAACTCATGCACACCATGGTATGGCTCTGCATGAGTAGCCTCTGAACGGCCTCTAATACAGGCGGCATTTCTGTAATATTTGACCTCAGTGAGGATATATGTGTTAAGATATGATAATACATGCATACAATATAAACTGAACACTACCACACATTCATAGTTTATTCCAACAGTTTTGTTTTTTAATCAAAACTACTCTGTAAATGGGTCTAATAGGCTGGGACCACAACAGCTCGAAGATGTATTAATATTGGTTTAATCTTCTGTCTAGCAAGTATCATGGACGAGAGATACGTGAATCTATATATATATATATATATATATAAAAATAAGTATGTATGTGTGTATGTTCCAGCATAATTCTGGAAGCAATTTACACCAAACTTGGTACACACACAAAAATACAATTGGGGTAAGACACCTCTAGCACCCTTAGTCATGGGAAGTTCAATATTAGTGTCAAATCCATAAGATGAATAGTGACACTGCCGATGCCGTTAAGTTCAGCCCCCCATCAGCATAAGGTGTGACAAAATGTCCAAATGACCAACAGAACTGCTCTTCAACCATCTATACCAGCAGAAAAGTGCAGCACCTGATTTGTAACTGTAATGGCATATGTGCTATCCCGGAAAAGTCCATCCCATATATTCCCCTTCCAGGCCTCCAGTACGTGACCTCTATGGCAGAGCAGCTTCTCTATGGTTCACTGCACAGATTATGACATTGTGGTGTCAGAGAGTGCAGAGAATCCTAGGTGCGTGTAAGGTAATGTGAAAAAAACGAATGCCATAATAGACATTCCCAGAGTGCAAATAAAATACACCTCTGCTGAGTGACACGCTTATTTACTGCACCTTTATACTTGGTGAAAAGTTGCAGGGTATATATCCTACCTCTGTGTACCTTCTTGTTATTGAGAGCAGAGCTATGGGTGCATTTACCCATTGATCAGGATGACACTCACCAGCGGGCTCTATGTGTGTGAGACGTGTTATATGGTGCATTGTGTGTAAGAGGCTGCAGAAATGTATTTTGTGATGTATGTGAGATAAAGAGGATATACTATAGGGTGCACTGTGTGTGGCCGGTTTAGTGCTGCTGTGGGTGCAGTATGAGGTCAGATTCCCTGCANTACCACCTAAAATTCTAAACCAGCTCAGGTGTAAATGTAAACCAAGCTTTTTATTCATTAAATGACCAGTACTCGAAGTGGACCAGTATACACTGGAATGGTATACTGGCACTTATTCCCTTGTATAAGGCCCACCCCTCCAGACCCATGATTTTGTGATAAATGCCCCTTCCTCTTCCATATCTCCATTCCTCCTCCATACCTCACCACACCTACTTCGAGCCTTGGTTTTAACACAACTTTACATATGATACATATAAATATAGGCATTAATTATCTTTAAAGCACATTTTTGATCATACTCTACACTGTTCACTAGCTCGCACCGCTTTTGTACGTCCTACTGGTTTTATACACGGAACACGTGCAGGTTTTTTTCCTGGTGAACTGCGGTGGAAACAGCTCTGACTTAGATTTTGGACACGGGAATGACCAAAAAGCGCAGATTGATCATTACAGGGACCCAGAAACACACTTCAGTGGAAAAGGAAGGGGGGTTGTTTGGACCTGCAGGTACAAATCCCAGGTCAGACACAGGATTTTGGTGTAAAAGTGGTATCATCAGTGTGTTATTCTCTCAGTATAATATGGCAGTGTGCCTGATTCAGAAACATTCGGAAATAAAAGAGAAAACCAAAAATTTAGGAAAACTAGTAACAGGTGATACCAATGCTAAAAGCGCATCAGAATGAAAACCAAAAATAAAAGGTGAACCAGCCTGTTACGCCTTTACCCAAAGACCATCAAAGAATTAACACCAGTGCAAAAATAAAAAAATAACTTTTATTAAAAAAAAAACACCCTAAAGGCAAAAATAACTGCACAACCTTGTAAATGAGTAGGTACAAATACTTTAGGTGGCCATTTATGAGTACGACTTCCTTCTTGTGGAATGTCGGCACAGACACATGGGGTGAACACCCTGTGTGTGGGCCATCCACAAGAACAAAGTCGTACTCATGGTGGCCATAGAAAAATAATAAAAGCCTGTAAAAAAATTGAAAAAAATGTAATAAAAATATACTCACTGTCCAGATGTCTTCGCTGGGCGGTGTTCAGCTCCGTATCCCTATGCGCCGGAGTCTCCTTCTTGTATGGAGAGGATGCTGTATATGCGTGATGACATCATGCATACACGGGATCCTCTCCGGCTGCACTGGACGCACAGGAGCATAGGAAGAAGGAGCTGGGAACCTCTCCATTGCCCAGCGAAGACATCTGTAACGTAAGTATATTTTTATTTACTTTTTTTTATATTTTTTTACAAGTTTTTTCTGTTGATATACTAATACAGCTCAGTTAAACATAGTGACACAGCAAAGTTGATGATAGAATTACAAGCATTTGAAAATCCACAGACACACATGAAACTGAAATATAAATGCTTATAAATGTTGCACTAAAAAACAATAAATAATAAAAGAAAGAAACAGAGTAATAAATCCCCCTCACGGAGGCGCTTCACTCCATAAAGGGAGCTCTATCCGTCTCTTCTTCGAATATTCAGCAGTAATTCATTAATATAAGTAGTTGTGTTGGTTGCTGGTTATAACAAAAAGCTAAAATGCCCGTACTGCTTAATGTTGACTGTAATGAATGTTTTTTGTCATTAGACAATAAGCAGTGCAATTATTATCCAGAAAAATGCCTTTCATTTCCATTTAAATTCATTGTGAAATAATGTACAAAAAAGAAATGATTTTACACTGTTGGTGCGGGAATAGAAGCCATAGAAAGGCATGACAGCCACCGACAGCTTAGACACGCTGGCAGTTGTGGAACAAGTCCAGCAATTGCCAGCATGACATGTCAGCCAGGGCACGTTGTACCAATTTCACATTAGTATTTTTTGCTTTGCTGCCATACCTTTTCCTCTCAAAGTCTACAGAGATCTTTGCCTGCTGTCAGAAACAACAATCATCTTTTCGTTCATATTATAAAAAAAATGCATTTTGTTCAGCACATTGCTTTCTAGTGTAAAGTGCATTGCTTTCTAGAGTAAATGCAATACAACATTGAGCTTTAAGAAACCAAGAAGTATTTTTTAAATAAAAATAAAAATAAAAATAAAGCTAATGCTTTAAAATGAGCTTAGGTTTAATCCAGGCTTCAATGCCACATTACTAAGGTAGAAGAACCCTTTCAGATTTCCCAGTGCAAGCAAAACATATTGATTGCATTTGCAAGACTCTGATTTGAATCTCCACAGAGGTCTTATGCAGTCTGGTAAACTTTTAGTGTGAACTATCCACCCTTAACCGAATACAGGTTTATGTTCAAGAGAAATGGAAAATGACAGACGTCTCTGACACAAAAAAGCTCTGTTATACTTTTATGTTATTGCTTTTTGTTTTTCATTATTATTTTTTATTCTTTCAAATTGAATTAAAGTGATCTTTGCTTTTATGTATTCAGAGAATGGCAAAGTCATATACGGGGTACTTTTACAGTACTGGCTTGTATGCTGGTTCACATTATATTGGTTACCTCGCCAAAATGAACGTAGATAAGAGATTGCTGGCATGATTAGTGGGCGGTATGGGGATCTGCTCTGATCTCCTTTGATCTTGAATAATGCTCTAAATCAGTGGTTTCCAAAGAAATACTTCTGGTTAAAATTAAATCTTGTGTTGCTCCTATACAAGATGTAAAATTGCGCTTCTAAGTGACACTAGCAACGTGGCACCACGTCAGAAAAACATTCAGTGGCACCCCAATGGGAGCGTCGTGGCACCCCAGGGAACGTAGGTGCACAGTTTGGGAACCACTTCACTAAACAATGTTCATGCATCTCTCAGTGTTCTATTAATATTTAATATCTGTCTTAACTCCATTATACATGATATGTTTGCTAGACACAAGTCAAGTGATTTAATTGTATGTAATTATATTTCTTGGACTTGTGGATCCCTCAGTGGAATTCCCACCATGCTATTCGCTGAGGAAAAAGTTTAATATATATGTGACCTTTGTATTGATTTTTACAAGGTTCACTTCAAAACTATTTTATCACATTCCTCTATTAAACCAGGTTTCATATAAGAGATTTTCTCTTTTCCAAAGAGTTGTATGTCCTGCAGCTCATTTCAAACAACATGGATTGTTCATTTTAAGCTATACATAGCATCTCACAGCATCCTGGGGTTTTCCTTTGTCTACTAGGATGTTATTTATATGCAAAACAGAGCTTTCGTCTGCCAGTGTTAAATAGGCATATAGGGAATCATCAACCATCATTTAAATATAGTTACATCTATCAAGAAAATAACCATAGGAATCACATTGTGTGCCCTTTGTATGTGTCCAGTCTTTGTTTCTGCCCCTTGTATGTGTCCAGGCTCTGTTTCTGCCCATTGTATGAGTCCAGTCTCGGTTTCTGCCCCTTGTATGTATCCAGTCTCGGTTTCTGCCCCTTGTATGTGTCCAGTCTCTGTTTCTACCCCTTGTATGTGTCCAGTCTCTGTTTCTTCCCCTTGTATGTGTCCAGTCTCTGTTTCTACCCCTTATATGTGTCCAGTCTCTGTTTCTCCCCCTTGTATGTGTCCAGTCTCGGTTTCTGCCCCTTGTATGTGTCCAGTCTCGGTTTCTGCCCCTTATATGTGTCCAGTCTCTGTTTCTACCCCTTATATGTGTCCAGTCTCTGTTTCTACCCCTTGTGTGTGTCCAGTCTCTGTTTCTACCCCTTGTGTGTGTCCAGTCTCTGTTTCTACCCCTTGT
>JABWIB010003267.1:45063-56179 GCA_016617825.1 Platyplectrum ornatum | reverse complement strand
TATATAGAAGGTATAGAATGAATACTTATTTAGGACATCTTAAGATTAGCATGCTGCTTAAATAGACCTAGACGGACATTCTTCTGCCTCCTTCACCTGCAGAGAGATATTTGGATGTATTCTGCACTCCTTTAGAACAGTTTTTCAATTCCAGGTAGTATGTGGTGCCTGAGCCTGGGCAACATCATTACTGGTTTTGTAGAACTTACAAAAGTATATATCTGGCCCGGTCTGTTTTTGGATGGTTTTTATAGAAAAGATCTTCTCTTCGGTGTTGCAGGGGGCAGTTTGGTCATTTATTACCCTTCCCGTTGCTTTTCAGTAGAGCATACAGTTTGTATAATTTCTGAGGTCTTTCACAAACTAACATGCCGACTAATCAGGAAGAAGTCATGGGCCAAGACGGGAGATGCCAGAACCACAGGCATTTTATAACAGTGCTGCTGACTCTTATAATTAGACACAACAATAAATCCATGTCTTTTGCAAATCAAGGACACATGAATAATTTGATTATTATGTAGAGTGTAGGCTATTTGTTGTGACTTTGCTCATGTAAAACTAAATCTGGCAGTTGCCGCAAAACTTGGCAAAAGTCAGTGAAGGTATTTCTTGAAGTGTTCTAATGCTTGTCACGTCACGTCTACAGCTCAAAACGTTTTATGTGAAACTCAATTTTTCCCCCCTTCTTTAGGTGTAAGGAATGTTCCAGTACCCTACTTCCTGGTTCATATAGACCTGGTCCTGACACTGGCACATTTGTGTGTACTCATCACTACCGACCTCAGCCAGGCACTATTAGTCCTGAGTCTATAGACAACAGATCTGCGCCAACTCAAGTCCAATCGCCCCCCAAGCAGCGCACCCCACCAAAACCTCCGCTTCCAAATAAACCTCAAAAAGATGCTGATGGTGTGCCAGATACCCGACCCGTGCCAATACCAAGAAGAACGAGTGACATAGGTCCTCNTCCTGTGCCACGAGCACGAGCATCAGCCGGTCAGAGTCCAGCACGACCAACAACCCTTATAAATGGTAACAGTGTAAAATATTGTGTATGTTGGGAACAATGTACAATAAAAAAAAAGCCAAAAAACATATTTGTTATAACAGTGTGTATTGCAAATTTGCCTTCTAGGTGAACAACAAATGGTAACTCCACCTGTTCCTAAGCCAAGGGGTAGACAGAAGTCTTCTGAGGGGTAAATATCTATACGTTACCAAGAAAAACTTTTATTTTGGAAAATGGTTCTTTCAAAATGCCAATCTAGACAACCTTTCTTCATAAGTTATTTCAGATATTTATAGAGCTTTTAGACTTTTCTACAGGAGTAATATTTGGATTAGGATTGAGAATTCAAAGAAGGATAATCATTTTGTTTGAAATGATTGTCAAAATGTTTGTTTCTATGATTGGTCAAAATGATACATTTTCATTATATATGTCCTGTTTGTCCAAATTTATCATATGTTAACATCTGTTAATATACAATGAGAATATTACCTATTATACACTTTAGGGAGGAGGAAGGAAAACGACATAAAGATCCACCTTGGATTTCCTTGGTACCCGCAGCTGAGGTTAAAAGACGAGCTGCTCCACCACCTCCACCCACTGTTAGGAAGCAGGATAATATAGAAAAGAGCCCCAGCTCAAAAGAGGATACAGAAAACCAAAATTCAGCAAAAGCCAAGCCCTATAACCCATTTGAGGATGAGGAGGAGGATGCGGGACAAGAGGGAAATGAGAATACTTTAAAGCCAAACCACCCGTGGTATGGAATCACCCCAACTAGCAGCCCAAAAACACACAAAAGGCCAGCACCAAAGGCTCCAAATGCTTCTCCATTGGGTAAGAAATGCATTGTGCATATTTTGGGAGGTTTTCTATTTAATGTACTAAGCCTTGTTTATGTGCCGTTATTTTTCTTGTACAGTATTACAATAATGTATTGATTGGCCTTGCATGTTTTTTTTTTTGTTTTAATTGCTTCTTTGTTTATTGTACTTCATCTGTATTCATTTTTTTTATTGATCTCTAGCTCGCCACTCTGGTGTTTTAGCATCTCGCCTCTCGCATTCAGAGCCTCCTTCAGGAAGCCCATCTCCAGCACTGAGCACAGAAAGTCTGCCCACAGAGCCCACCACCAATGTCCACGTATTAGAGAGTGTTCCTAAAAGCTCCTCAGAACCAACCATTCACTCACCCAAAACATCTGGACCCCCAGATCAGGAGAGCCCAGACTTTCTCAACCATTCTACAAATGATCACGATGTTAGTAATCTATCCACTAACACCAGCATGTCCTCATCCAGTGAAATTACTAATACAAGTGAAGTGCAGGAAAGCCTGTCCCCTTCAAAAAGAGACTCATCCTGTGATAGTCTAAGGACTAGTCCCTGCCGACCAGCTCCACAGCCTCCTGAAGCAGAACTAACTATGCCATCTCCAGAAGTCAAAACTCCAGCAAAGGTGACAGTAACTGCTTGTAAAGGGTACATTCACATTTTAGGTTTTAGGTTCATTGAAATGATTTTTAAATCAGATGTGAACTCACATTCTCCAGTATGTAAAATGAAATGAATATGATGGGTTGCTATGGGCAATATCCCAACTTTTTTTTTTATCACCTTGCAATCTCCCTGCTTAGTAAATTTAGGCCCAGTTGCTTTAGATTATTCATTTATTGTGACAACATTAACCAAAGATTTCCATAGCAATAGTCAGTCATTTAAAACCATGAGCAGCAGTTTATAATAATTCCCCACATATAGAAACTTTCTAGACAGACATGTTACGAATTCGATATAGGGACATCTGTTATCCCCTTAGACGCAGTTTCTATTATTGGCAGGTTCATGTTTCTATGACAGGCAGCCTGTGGGAGTAGTGTTGCTGTGTAGCTAAACACATCTGTTATCACCATAATATATACAGTGTGGATTAAGCCTACTGGTTTGTGGTTAAAAAGAAAACTGAACAAATGAATAATGTTTTTCAGGCTTTATGCAAAGAAAACCCTTTTAATAGAAAGTCTTCCCCAGTCACTTCTCCAACCAACAGAAAAAGCAAAAAAGGTCCCAAGCCAGCACGTCCACCTGCTCCAGGACACGGGTTTCCCCTTATCAAACGCAAGGTGAGACTGAGAACCATTCATTGCTTATCTCCTCTTTAAATTCACATTTGAGTGAATGCAATGAATTTGTTTTCAATATGTTAAATNACTACCATTCTTTACCAATACTTCTTACTCTTAACCCACAGGTTCAAGCTGATGACTACATTCCAGAAGATGAGATTCAGATGGAGATGGAGACTATTGAACTGCGGCTAGATGAGTTGGAGAGACGCGGAGTGGAACTGGAGCACAAGTTGCGCAGACTGGAGGATGGTGAGAAGGGGGAAAGATGTTTGAGGAGAAGTAAACTGAAAGGATGACGTTCAGTGAGCTTAACAATATCATTCTCTTAATACAGAGACTCAAGAAGACAGCTTGCTGGTGGATTGGTTTAAACTGATCCAAGAAAAGCATACGTTAGTGCGCAGAGAATCTGANCTTGTCTACACGTGAGTATATCCTTTGACTCCAAAATTGGAGAATGTCATGGGAAGAATTTGTCAGCAGCCATGTTACATGTGTATTTATTGTATCCTTCTAGGACTAAACAACAGAGTTTGGAGCAGCGTCAGGCAGATGTGGAGTATGAACTTCGCTGTCTCCTCAATAAACCAGGTAATCTGACTTCCGTAAAAGTAATCATAAAAACAACCATGTACCTTAGTTTGTTATTGTCCTACACACTAACTACTTGGTTATCTCTTATAGAGAAAGACTGGCTGGATGAAGACAAAGAGCGAGAGCAGGTTCTCATGCAAGAGCTGGTGACTCTCATTGAGCAAAGAAACGCTATAGTCAAGTGCCTTGATGAAGACCGACAAAGGTAAATGCCTAATATGCTAAACCGTAAAGAAAATATTGTGTAACTATTGGAAAGTGAACTTTTGGTTACAATTAATATGTTTGTATTATTATGTCTGGAAGGAATAAAAGGTGAACAGGTGCTGGGCCCTTCTCATGCCACTGTAGTTCTTCCAGTATGATACATCTATACATGTATGATGCTTTGTAAACAACAGGCATAAATCTTTAGATAACAATTCCTTAGAAAAACTNTAACAACTTTTTTTCAGGCCTCTACTTGCTCTTTAATGACTTTAAATACAGNATTGTGTCTGCTCTTCCTTTTCCGCAAACCATATTACATCATTATAATCCCTTTCAATCCACCTAATTATAAACCTCAGATGATGTGTAGGACATTGTGACTTTGTTTGGTGCAATCTCAGAGACACTGATCAGAAAATAATTAGGTCACAGACACTCCCCTATGCCTGTCTCTTACTCATTGCAGCAATCTGCGTGTTCCAATGGCAACTCCAGGCAACTTTTATATTGAAAAAGTAACATGTAACATTTATTTGCTTGATTTTTTTTTGTTTTATAGGGAGGAGGAAGAAGACAAATTAATAGAAGCAATGATACAAAAGAAAGGTAAGGGGACTGAAAGTTCATATAGTATTGACTTTCTTTATCAATAAAAAATAACGTTTCTTCACCATCCAGGAATGAGCCCAACATGATTTATAAATATACACAGAGAAAGAAAGAAAAAAAGTAGGTTCCCTTTATGGGACACACTCTAATATCCAATATCCACATCATTAACTGTACTCGTTAAAACNTAACATATTTATTATAATAGTTAAAATACCAGGAGATTTATTCAGTNTATTAGCGAAATATAAAAGAAAGAATAAGTATGTGCAAAAAGTTAGAAAATTCAGTGTCTTAAAAGAAAGGCACAAATGGCAACTGGGTACCGTCTTTTACTTAACATAAGTCTATGTTAAATAATAACTGAAACAGCCACTCAGATTTAAAGTGCTAATGCATTTGGTGTTTTAACCAATTGTGCATAGAAAATATTCCACTCATTAATATATAGACGGGTGTGCGGCGAAAACATTTTCTTTAATATGATTTATAAATATCAGGAAATGACCACATTTTCCATTGTGCACCTNAAAGCTCTGACCTGGATCCTTAGGAGCCAGTAGAGGAAGTGCGCGCAGTAGGAGGCATTTAAATAGTACACATTCAGAGCTATGACTGCCCTTAATTAAAATAAGGATGCTGCAGAGCTCTGGATAAAACTTAACAGATGTGATGTATCTTATAGGTGTATGGCCAGCATTAGTTAGTTGCCAAAAACACATTTTTATGTTTTGACAATTTCGGCAATGCTTATTAAAGGCTGCCTGACTTGCATACTGAAGCTTCTTAAATAAACATCATAAGGCAGATCAGTGATATGTAATACATATACACACTGGATGAGTCAAGTATGTCTCATGGGTCATCACTGTCACATGGTAAGCTATTGTTCTTTGATGTGGGTTGTTGTCGTCCTGTGTTGATAGTTTTTCATTCTGCACCTCTGTAGCAAACTCGCCACTTTAAACTTTTCTACATGTGTTTCTGTTTTTCTTTTAGATTTCCATACAGATCCTCATAAGAAGAAGAAAGGAAAATTTAAACACATAAAGGTTCTCAAGCTTCTTTCTCCAAAACAAGATTCGAAAAAGAGTGTAAAAGACAAAAATCGTGAACAAGTGGCTGAGGCCAAGAGGTAGAAGTGGACAAGGGTGAGCGGCAAAGGATACCGGTCTTTGTTANAAAGACTATATTGACCCTGATGGACAGTACAGGGGTCTCTCTAGATATAACAGGAATTGCAAACCATAGCAGGGACACCTAGAAATGCTTTCATTTATGAGGCTGATCACGAGCACGCAGTTCATAATGAGCAGTCATATTTCCAGATAATCTGAAAAGACTTGCTAAAACAATGGCTAGCTGACAAAAACAGCTTCACTCTGTGCATCACACCATCATTTCCAGGTAGTACTTCAAGTATGTAGTCTCTGCATCACATAGAAATCATGTGGTATTTTGGGGTCTCCTGTGCCCTAGTTTGATGGATGATACAACATCAACACAAGAACTAATCAAAGCTGCTTAAAAAGTGTTTTCATTTCTTTTCCACTGAATTGTTTCTTTACATAAACCTGGATTCAAATAATGTGGATTCCCTATTGCGGTAAAGTCTAGTAGATTCTGCAGCTGACAGGAATTCCAGTGTATTATGGAAAGTTACCTTGCTTACTATTTACCATGTTACAGATAGAGCCTATTAATTGCCTTTTATTGGAGAGCACAGTTGTAGAACAACATTCCTTAGATTTCTTTATGATTTTTAACTCTTGTTCNTCTGGGCAAACATGAAAACTGGCCAAATGAAGTCAAATACGTCATTTCTGATATTCACATTCCTTTTATTTTTTATTTTATTGTTTCTTTTATTCACATTTTCTGGTTATTGTTTGTCTTGAACCAGCAGCTGGCAAGCACCAAAAATAAAAAACTCNGCTATATTTTCCCAGGTCATTGGTGAATAATGTGTTGGTCCCAATTGATAGGATGTGGGAAACATGTTTTAACAGTCCTGTATTGTCACATAGTGTGACCGTGTAACTGTTTTAAGATGACTGCTGCCAATTTTTTATTTTATTTCTTCTAGATTGTGACTGTTTTTATTTGAATGAAGCTGTGCCAGGACAAATCCTGCTCATTGCTGTCTAGCAAGAGCTGTTTATGGGAGAAACGTTTAGGGCTGTTTTAATGATGGGTTAGTGAGCCAGATGACTAATGATTGTTCATTCTCTAGTGATGTTTGTACTTGCACAAAGATGTATTCTCACAAAAGTAATCATTTTGCTCAGTAAGCACATCTTACATGCTAAAAAAAAATTATAATCGTCTGAATTCATAACTCGCAGTCGGAGCCTTAATGTTGGTTCGATAGCAGGACCCTACCTTAAAATGTATCAGGATCCAATGTAAGACCTCAGCCAAACCCTTACTATACAATTTACATGCCAACCACTATGAATGCACGCCATTGGAAAGACTTCCAGCACAGAAGTCTGAATATTGACTATCCAGATTTGTGTTGGAAGTCTGTTGCATGCACATTAGCTGAAATATTAAAGTCTTAGGGGTATATTTACTAAGCAGGGAGATTGCAGTGAAATTCGAATTTGGGGAAGTTGCCCATGGCAACCAATCAGATTTGAGCTCTCAGTTTCATTTTACACTCTGGAGAATGTGAACTAAAATCTGATTGGTTGCCATGGGCAACTTCCCCAAATTCGAATTTCTCTGCAATCTCCCTGCTTAGTAAATATACCCCATAGGGTCAGATTTACTAAACTGCTGGAAAGAAAACACGTTGACAGTATGTCATATGAAAGTAAGAGCTAGAATCAGACTGGCTGCTATGGGCAGGTTAGTAAATCCAGACCTTAGAATATTACATATGTTTTACAATTTAAGAATGCACCTTTTAACAGAGAAAACTCAAACAATATATTGACTAGGTAGTGTCAAACCTATATAGTATGTTGTAAACCAATGTTATCTTTGTTGTGTGTTTCCAAGTCACTACAAGTGCCAACATTGCACAATATCAGAGGCTTTGTTATCCTAGTGTCTGATATTACGTGATGTCCCTCCTCTCACCCCCTTTTGGTAAATGCCCACAGCCTGACACCGATCACTGTTACACTGTTCTTGCTTTGTAGGTTTCTGTTTTTGTTTATTTTTTACAATGATTAAATTATTGCACTGTTTGTAACTGTTTGGGAATAAGCTTTCTGTATCAGAATAAAATAGAGCAGCAATATCATTCTTCTTGTCATTTTATTAATAACCAACATTTTATTTCCATCCCTTCTCCCTTTCTCCTCCCACTACATAGTCTCAGCCTGCCAGTCCCATTTTCCAGCTCCGTTTTCTGTCCCTTTCCTTGTATTTTCCAGGTTAGGATCCCATTTCTACGTTACCTCTCCTTGTTGTTTCCATTTCCCTCTTTATACTGGTTTCTCTTGTTCCTGCAATACTTCCTTGAAAAGTGGGGATGTTGCCTATAGCAACCAATCAGATTTGAGCCCACATCATCCAGTATGAAAATGAAACTGAGAGCTTGAATCTGATTGGTTGCTATGGGCAACATACACTTTTTTCAATCTTCCTGCTTAGTAAATTTAGGCCAAGGTGTGTATAAACACACAAACACACACACACACCACATACACACACACTTCATGAACGAGCATACTACATATGTAAGAGTTTGAATCCGTGCAATCGAAGTGGGTCAGTATACACTGGCTTAGCGCCATACCTCAAAATTTACACTACAAGCCCTGGTTTACATATTATTCATGTACTACTACAATGGTACATTTCCATGGCTCACCCTTACCCATGGCTTACCCTCTTGCACTATTTTTTAGTCAACAGCTCCATACCATTGCTGTTTTGCTCCAATGTTAAACACTGTCACTGTGGATCTCTGTCATAAATAAGGAGATTGTAATGAGGGCTTGTTAAAATGTCATTAGATATGTAGTGTGGATTATCAGAGCTCTATAATAATATGAATAAGAACATTTCTAATTGCACTTAATGCAGTACAGTCTGCAGTAATGAAGCACAGCAGTTATACCACATCACCATCTCTTCATCTATGGTAATAATGGCAAAGGAGTATGAGAATAGTGGCATAAAGAAGACAAATATGCGATTGAAAAGCAGATTTTAGTGTGTAGGAAAGTACTCCCTGCTTTTCCATACTTTTATACAAATACCAGCAGTTTACTGATCAGCATTGCTGACTTAGGGTGCTGGTCCTGAAGGCTAATTATTAAAGCTGTTAAAACTTCATATAGTTGATAAAAATGAATAACTAGCAGCTATTTAGTAATTTCATATTCTATGTAACAGCTTGGGGGAAACAGTAGTTCATTCCTTGGTCCAATGGTCACATTTTGCAACAACATTATCAGTTGTGGTCATAAAGTGGAGAATAAATTCAGAGGATGGGGGAATCCAGCACAATGGGACAATATATCACTGGAGGTGACAGACATAGAGGAGCCAAAGTCATGAGTAACAGCATAAAGAGGAGTAACTATTTTGAATGGGGAGGGGGGGGGCAATGTACAGAAGGATGTGAGAGATTATGTTTTGCATTTCAACTCTGGATCAGTCCCAGAATGACAAATAGAATCAGAGGGTGCTATTGAATATATCTCCTTGANCAGTGAAGAAATTAGTATGTCCAGTCCTGATACATATTGTGGCAGTCATTTGTTTCTTCCTTGTGGGGATTCGTGTGTTAGCAGGAGGTTTTATGTCCAGACTTCTGAAGTGCTTCTCTAAGCTCCGAGCTTCTCTGTTTATCAATTATTTCCATCTCTCTTAGCTTCTACAAGTAAAAAGAAAATTATATAGTGTTAACAGTGTATGAATTACACAAAACCCAGCCTGGCTCACTGGACAAGATGAAAATTACCTGTGAAATCTCTGTGTTAATAATGCTGTGATACTGTTTGCCTCTTCCCAGGGCTTCCATCTCCTNCAGGAAATCCCATCTCTCCTGAATTTCTGCCACCACTGAAGAAAAGCACAGTCAGCATTTTACAAGACCACAACTCCAGTTTTGCTGTATCTCACTTCTTTGCCAAATACTTACACTCCTCAAATCTGTCTCTCTCCCCCTCTGTGGCTTCTTCAGCCCGTGCTGGTGGCTGCTGCTGTGCTTCTGGCAACTCCTTCCCTGTAGCCATTATGTTCTGAAGTCTGGCCTTTTCTTTGTTGAGGTCTCCTGTAGGGTCCAGTAACACACCATTAATGGCCTTGTCATACAAAAGTGTGGTCATCCATCTAAATGTATAATATTCTATTCAATGCTATGTGTAAATACAGCAACACATTGTGTATCGGTCCCCAAAGTGAACAAAATATACATTGTTTATTGAGAGATTTACCATTGAGATTGACATTCATACTATTTCAGGTGACAATGTACTGGATCCAAACCTAACCTTTCTGTCCAATCACACACATTACATACAACATAATGCTCCTAACTCCGTAATCCACTCCCCTCATACGTATGGAATTTTGGCCACTTATAAGTTCTGAACATTAACTTAAGTAATACACAAACATCCCTATGCAGAAGGGTTTCATATGGAATAAGATTTGTATGAGAAACTTCCAGCCCATCCCACACAATGGACTGGATCCAGAGAACCACAAATTCTATGTTTGGATAGCTGAAATAATGTGTAAATGGCATCATGCAGAATCCATCCAACAACAATGCAGGTTGTTGTGGATAGTATAGCCAGCTCTGTACTATTGCACTCCCTCCTCCAGTTCCCTGTTCATACTATCAGTACGAACCCCCCTCCTTCTTACCCTGCCGATGCACAGACCTTTTCGGAGAATCCAGATAAATAAAGGTAGTAAAGTATGTATGCACACTATGTTGCGTATGTTTTCCACACCTGGGCCTAAATTCACTAAGCGGGAAGTTTGCAGGGGAATTGAAAAGCAACCAATCAGATTCGAGCTCTCAGTTTCATTTTACATATTGGAGAATGTGAGCTTGAATCTGATTGGTTGCCACACATTTGAAGACATCTGATGGCCTATTCCATTTCATTTCATAATATGAACAGATCTCAGCATCTGCTGCTCCCCATAGTATTCAGTTTACTGTGCCACAGACCAGCTGACCCTATCACACCATTCATATGTCAAATGAGAACAGGTGAAAAATATGTGCTTACACAGTGTACATCCTACCTTGCTGACTAAATGACTTCTAATACAGGAGTCTGGCTCCAGATATTTAACTTATCCATCTAAACTTCTTAATATGGTCTCTTTTGTCCATTAAGTTAAAAATGTAAATAAGAAAACAAATACAATCAATGAACTATGTACTATGTTAATAGTCCCACTGGAATGTTTCAGTCTTTATTAAAATTATTATTTCAATTTACATAAAAACATAGAAAGTGACAGCAGATAAGAGCCACATGGCCCATCCAGTCTGCCCCATTGTGTATGTAAAACTATACCAACACATCTTTATTCACTATTTTGCTTGAGACTCAGAATCCCCTTATATTTATCCC
>JABWIB010003267.1:18719-30481 GCA_016617825.1 Platyplectrum ornatum | reverse complement strand
TTTTTTTCATTTTTATTGTATTGTGTTGTTTGTATACTCTTTTTAAATTGTATTGTGATGCATAGATTGCTCAAACTTCTCAATTCTTGTAATGGATTAAAACTCTCTCTCGTAATATCTCCTGTGCTGTGGGTTTGGGTTGAGGAAAGGTTATGTGTTTGTTTCTTTTATGTACTTGCCACAGTGTTGGTTTTAGGTTACAAACAATACATTAATGACTACAGAATAAACATCCTAATCTGTACCTAATAACGAAGAAATCCGTAATATTCATAGGCTTTTCTGATTGGAGTGCGATTGTGATGTAAACCCAAGAATAAGGTTTTGTTTAGTTTTTTTGTTTTGTGCTTTAAATTTATACTGTAGGATAAAAAAATATATATAGGTCATAATGCTATAAAAACAAAAAAATTAACATCTAATTGTGTATAAGTATACCATGAAAAGTTCTGTTTATATAAATACATATTATAGTCATAGCTGCTGACTCCCACTGAATATCAGGGAGACTCCCTGACCCTCTTAGGTGTTGGGCATTCGCCCCTATGCTGATTCCGTTTAAGAAGCCATTGCCTATATTGACAGAATTTAGGAATTGTGTCCTATTTCTATAACAATAAAGAAGTCAGTGNTTCTTCTATTTACAGTCTACAGCAATAAATATTAAACGTGTTTATTTACTGACAATATAACAAACAATAAATACTGATGCTGTCATTTTTATGGCAAAATGGTTTCCTAGCTAAGCCANGGGTGGAGCTANTCTCAGGACACACCCCTTTGGTGGTCCAGAACATACCCCTTTGGCGCAGCGTCTTGATGATGTCATCATACTCTCCCTGATATTCATTAGCAAAAGTTGAACACCGTGATTTTAATTTCAGTTTATCTCATAAATCTCATAAAATTATAATGTTATTGTGCAGAAATTAGATACTTAAGTTACATCCAAAGGTACACACAATAGATATGTCCATACATTAAGTGATTTTTTCCACTACAATCAGTGGCGGAACTACTGCCGATGNATGGTACCTAATGCATGGGCCTAATAATATAAAATAAAAATCATCTGGCCATGCAATTCACATAGCCGCCGGCTGTTACGGTGTCCATTGTGTAATGCAGGGATTCACAGATTGGGATCTGCGGTACTTGATCATGCGGCTTACAGTGCAGGGTGCCGCTGATNGGGATCCCACGTTACAGTATTGCTGCAGCAGATGTGGACATGTGGGCAGTGTAGTGCGGGGACTGCAGTTTGTCCGCNATTCCCTCACTGTCTATCATCAGTGGTGCATCATGGTTGCTAACATTATATACATTGCAGCAAGCATAACAGTAGAGCTACCTAGCAACCAGGACACACCACTGCTGAGCTGATAGACAGCAGTGGTGCGTCAGACATCAAAATGGGCAGGTATGGTATACCGTAACCTCTTCTCCAGCTAATCCCTAACCCCCTTGCTATAAGCCCTTCCCTCCAGACAGAATACCTGTTGTAAACAGGTCAGATGATATTTCCTAGCTCAAGTCGAAATAACAATTTAAAAGTAAAGTTGGTCAGGATCTGTAGAGTAAAGGAAAAATGATTACACATTTAACATGGTTTTTCCCAGGTGCAGATTTCCACCTGTTTCCTCTTATTCCCGATCTTTGTATTCCCTTCTGTGTGACCACTTTGCCATCTCTAACTAAAACTTACATTTCTATCAATACTAAAATGGAAAGGACCAGAGACTTTCCACTGAAGTACTTTTTCTGTAGTCCTCTGTTCCTAACATAATAAACCATATCGTTATCATCCAAGGGGTTAACGCAGTCATCTGACTGCCTTATCTGGAACATGTAGACAATTTGCTTATTATGAGCATGCTGTCATATGACTGATAGGCAGCAGCAGGCGCTCCTGCATGGATATTAACATTGATATTAATACACCTCATTTCTTTTTATTTTTCCTGTCTTCTGAAAAAAAGATACAAGCAGGGATTGTTCTAGCAAGGACCTCTGTACCAACACTGCTGAATAAATGCAATCGACTGATTATAAAGCTATGGAATATGACAGTGTGTTATAAATTACATTTGCTAGAAAGATTGGAATAACTATCACAAGGTTTTCATTCGCTTGTTTGCTTTGCGTTAGGCAACCTTAGCCAGCCGACTAGTGCGACAGACCTGAGGGGGGAGCCGAAAGGGCCAACTGAACCCTATAAACTATGTTTCCTCTATGGAGGAAATAGGTAAGTAAATTNCAGCTAGAAGGGTATTGGTTATAGAAAGAGATAGGGATCATAATATGTATATATAGAGAGAGAGATCTATATATATAAAACACATGCCCAGAGTCCTAGCACCAGCCCTGCAGTTTCAGACATTGTTCGAAACTGTTTGCAGCTGGCTATTAGTGTGCAAACATTAAAGTGCTCAATTGCAATTCTAAAAGAAATATATAAAATGTTCAGCTGTTACTAACGCACTTGTAGGGCGCTGAAGTTGTGTGCAAAACTGATTGGATTGTGATGGAAGCACACGTCTGCCCCAAGTGCTGCATTCACTGTGTAATGTAGAGGCACAGTCATCTGACACAATCAGCTACGGTCATCTGACACAAATACCCAAATCATCTGACAGCGGTGGCAAAACACAGTCATATGATTGTGTGAATTTCAATCATCTGATGGTGACACACATCCCATCCCTTTCTGTAATGCACATTTTAGCAACAGTGTTAGAATATCTATCTATCTATCTATCTATCTATCTATCTATCTATCTATATATACTACCTGGAACACAGAGCTGACACTCAAATAGAAAAAGAATAATATGGAAGCAAAACTGACCACTGTAGTGGCAACCAGAATATAAACGGAATATGAGATAAATAAATACGTGACTTGTACCTGGCTGTGTCCTTACTCTGGATCGGCGTTCTGGAAAAATGGTATCATACTTATCCTGAGTGAGCCCCAAATGTGCCATAGGGTATTTTGGCATTATTCTTTTATTTCTAAGCTGAGTTCCGATTAGAAGTGTGACCCATGTAATTGTCTATCTCTNGTGAAACGGTCCAATCAGCAGTGTTATGACATGGCAAATTTATGCAAGGGCCTCTGGAAACTGTCCAGTGATAAAAAAAAATGGCACACATTCATAGGACTACTGTTCTTCAGTTCACCAGTCCAGGGATTTTGCTTGGCAATTTTTTAGGACCAAGAGCAAGATTTGGTGGTCCAGCAAAGCAACTTAACACTACAGGACCCTCCCATTCTGCTATATAAAGATATACACATACGCTTACTCTAGACTTCTAAGGCAATATAACTGCTGCAGGTGATGTGGGCATGTGCCACCCCTGGGTCTCTTGATAGTTAGGTAATTCTATTCAAAGTAGATGATCATGTAAAAATAACTATAAATAAATACATAAATAGATATATGATGCTAAATACATATGTGTTACTAAAAATCCAAAGCCCCCAATTACTTGTGTAGACCTGCAATGTCTTCGCAAGCTTCAGATTGTTCACATTGGCAAGATCCATATTACTGTAAGCCCTATGCTTATATAACCAAAACAAGTTGTGACCACTCCACCGTGCGTACATGTCCATACAACCATTACTATACTATATACATACTGCCCCCTGGCCACAGGCCACCCATTCACTCCCCACTGATGGAAACAANGACCTTCATGGAGGTCTGGCATATGTTTCCCACGTAGGGTCTAACCCATTATATGATCCATTATCTGACATTAGTTGGGTCTGAATATTTATTATGTTTGTTATTCTGTGAAACAGGAAAAGCTCAAGGAAAAAATGCATTAACCACAACACTTAAAGGGAATTTTAATGAGGCTCAGAAAAAGTAATCCTTGAGCAGTGCNTTTCCTTATGTGGTGCAGGATTGATTGATAATAGTGCTAAGTGGCCGTTGAGAATGATAAGCAGATTTAGAAAAATTGTTGCAAATTGTGATGCGATTATCACTATGGGGTATATTTACTAAGCAGGGAATTTNCTGGGGAATTGAAAAGTGGGGAAGTTGCCCATAGCAACCAATCAGATTCGAGCTCTCAGTTTCATTTAACATACTGGAGAATGTGAGCTTGAATCTGATTGGTTGCTATGGGTAACATCCCCACTTTTCAATTTCCCAGCAAATTCCCTGCTTCGTAAATATACCCCTATGTGCAACTAAGATAAAAGCACTGACCAGGTTATATCAAAAACATCACGTTTAAGTATTAATTACTTTCAGGTAGGATATCATTTGTGTGGATGTTTAGGAAACGTAACCAGTTTTAGAAAGACTGTTCTACTTGCTTAGACCAAAGAGGAATATATTTGCAGGTAAAGCCCGTTAGATCTTTTGCTGTTCCTATCCTTCAACGCATGAATGATTTGTTGAGAGCATATCCATTTTACCTCTAGTATTCATATAATCTAGCGTTTTTCATTTACTGTAAGACAGTTTACGTATAGTGAGGGTGTGTATAGTGGCAGATTTCAAGATATATGTTCAGAAAAATCACATCATTTGTGTAAAGAATAAATTGTGTATTTGTTATTTGTGGCCTCTTTAATGTCACTACATAGACGTTGGTTATGATCAAGAGGTTGTAAAATTGTCTTGCAGAGGAAAAAAAAACTTTTTTGACATCTCAACGCTGCTGCTGCTGTAATCATGTAGTGGAAACACTGCTGTAGGATTAGTCCATGTTCTGTGAAAATTAACTAAGGGTGAACCTGGTTCCATTCTGTGCCATTACTATGCACATGCNTGATGAATGTATGATTATTATTATTGTGGATTAGTTCATAAAAAAGAATATGTATCTTTCTCTATTTGTGTGATGTTATCATGCTTTTATGTAAACACGTGATATTATAACATGGTAGCACATAAGAAGATCCTGACCTTGGGACTTGCTTGGGACATCCAAGGTGCTTAGAAAATATGACCTGTAGGTCAATGCCACCACATTTGCCAATCATGAAATTCTTATGTATACCCCTTTTTTTGTTTTTTTCAACCACAGAAATTTGGTTATTAGTAGTATGACTTCAACACTAGTAACATGGATGAANTGATTTCAAATGAAATTAGGCTGAATTACATCAGAAATGAATATTGTGTGAGTGGATTGAAGGTTCGCCAGTCATCTTGTCAGCAACTGTGAGGTTAAATTTTGCCAAATAGGGTTAATTAACTAATCAGGCCAGCGTCCCACAGTAGAATCCCTTAATCACATTGGGGATGTGAAATTTCATCCGTGCAGACGCGGCTTTGTGTATAAATCTGCAGGAGCAGTTCTGGCTTTTCCGGGGTCAGATTCTCAAGGCTTCATTAAATAGAGCCTTTGTTTTCCAGGCTGTATGATACGATCATGAGGAACTGGAGACTGTTGGTTTGGTCCTAGGGAGGGGCCGAAATGGGAGGGAACACCGAAGACGCCATATTTAACCCGTAACTCATTTTGCTTGGAAAAAAATGTATCCTGTATGAAAAGATAATGAGGAGGGTTTTTGTCGTTGTCAGTACCTATTTCTACCTATAGGGAATCCAATGGAATTGGAGTAAATAAAATTACCCACACCATACAGAAGCAGATCTTCAATTCACACACCAAATCTGCAACTTCCAGTCACACAAACCTTTGCACTTCCCCCACTATTTTAGCAAATGCAATAACCTGGGCTAAATAGAGTTGATATTGAAGCTGTTTTATTAAGTTTCATTCATTTTGCTAGTGTACTAATACCCTATCCTAACAGTTACTAGGACCATGTGTATCAAAGAAACTTAAATTGTGTTTATACTATCTTAAAAAATGAAATGTAAATACGCGTTTTTTATGCTTATTATCCTAAGGCTGGACACTTGTTCATTTGCCTTGGACTTAAAATTAGCATTTACTAAGACTAAGCTTAATAGTATAAATATATATGTGATTAATGTATAGTGTTTTTGTTGTTTGTCCCCCCGCCCCCACCCCCATTGTTCAGTTTTATTAGGACTTTTGAATGTTTTGGACATTCGTTTTGTTTTCTTCCATCATGGGCCACTTATTCGTAAACCTGGACCCAAATCCATATTGCACTTCATATATTCCTGGCTACAATACAGCACCCAACACCCAACGATTGTCCTTAGCTAAAATGCATTATAGTGCTTTTGGTGCACTGCCCATTGGCTGTTTTATATATTAAGTAGCCAATGAGGAACACTTTATATATTGGCACAATTAATTTAATGATGCAGTACTTAAATAAAAGGGAGTTTGCTAATATACTATATCTTTCCTTTGCCTATTGGATCCATTATTCTGGTTTACTAGTACAATGTATCTAAAACATATTTCCAACCCCATATAAACAACTTTGCAGACACCATTAGACCCTGAATCTCATTTTTGTTGTCAAAGGCACTGAGAGGAGGGAGTTCCGTGCCTGACGTCATGTCACTTGTGCTTCAGGTTCCTATGGTAAGAAAAAAATAAAAAGTAAATCAAATGTATGTAAAATATTGCATTCAATATTCCAGAAAATCTTAACTTTTATTAAATTTTTTTTAGATATTTATCTTGTATATGTTTATGCACAGTTAAAAGAATGACAAGTCAGAGGATTCGGGTAAGATAATATGATATTTACATAAATAAGATAGATACAGTTACACTTAATGAGAAAAGAAACACAAACATTGAAAACAAAACCATATTTTGCTGAATAACAACCGATGGAGGAAGGGACACATTTTGTTATACACTGGGGTTAATCTGGGCATAGTACAAAATATCAAATAACTTAACCCCAATTGGGTTCATGGATTTCGGTCCCTCTTCATATCAAAAAACTCAAAACTGAAACAAAAAAATGTTTTAAACCAAAGTCTACCGAGACATTATTTGGTTAAAAGCACCTGTCTCATCACACCTCAAAAACTAAAATATATATATTTAGATATATATTTTTATATTTACATATTGCCTTTACTGTTTCCATTTTTTTCATCCTGATAAACATACTTCATAGTATCCTGTTNGGAGAAATGCCAGTGAATAGTGTTTGCTTGAAGAAATATAACCTGGCTGCATTGAGAGTGCAATGGTTGCTACGTACTGGGGGGAAGGAAAATCTATTTCGTGTGCCCTCCATGCTACCCTTAAATATTATTACACTTGCTTTGGCAAGTTGTAGGAAAACATCTTTCTGTAAATAGTAGGTTAGTTGGTTTATAGGAATTAGGTGATCAAACAGACTTCTAAAAATCCCATCCTTCATGGAAAAAAATAATTTACTATTACTCTATACTGACTGAAGTGGGAGCCTTTACCCCCCACGCTGTTCTCATATTGGATTGCATCAGTGGGTCACATGCCTTTTTTTATTTATTCTCAATACAGTTATTCACCAGGTATCGCCATACAGGCTACAATTTGCCATGCAACAAACATTTGCCTGTTTTCAGGGCTCATACGTTTATTGTGCTGTAATGTCTACAATTATCGCTGTCGTTTCTAAGACCATATAAAAATATGTAAACTTCCACTCAAGGCTCCTGATTGAAGACAGGAAGATATAGATTTTTTTTAACTCTGTAAATACTTTGTTACTTACTTAAGATAAGTAGAAAGCCATTACATCCATTTTACAGCAGAGGGACATGAAGTCCAGTTTTATCTATTCAAGGGACATTCTTTATATGATATTTATGACTTGCTTAACTTCTGTACTTCCTATGTGTTGCTGAAATTAAAATACTTCAATATTTACACAGTAAGTGTGCACTCCAGTTGATGTCCATATTAAATGTTGTGTAAAAATGATCCAGCTTTTTTTTTCTTGTAATAAATGTACATTTATTAATTCACAATTCATGGTATATCATTACCATGATGAGAAGGGGAACATATTGGGGGTTTTTGTGTACTTTAGGATTTTCATAAAATTACACAGTACTGTGGATGAATTTGCAAGCCAAATGTTGGCCATCTTGCTACACCCGACAGTAACTCCAATTGGAGCTATTTATCACCTTATTGGTCATACCACTTCACAATGAGTGGATTACTTAATTGATTAATTATCTCCTGCCTCCACATACTCTAGTTCGTCAGGATTACAAAAATGCAGCTCTATTTGTTCGCTATCCACGTCGATGGGATAAGAAGAACAAGAACTATATCAGATTTTCCATCATAAGTAAATAGTCATCTTGCTATACTGTGGACCAATGAATAGGAGAAACTTATAATCAGTAAATTTCCAAGATGTTAAGTTGATTAGTGATGTTTGGACTATCCCTTATGTCAAACAGGTTAGCAGCCCAGGTCAACTGGATAAGAAAGTCAAGCTGCTTTCAGATAGTTATTTGCCTTCAGCGGCCAATGGCTGTGCATAGTCAATTTTGCCAGCCAATGTGGCGCCTAAGATCAAAGCCACTACCAAGTCAAATATTGCAGCTTCCTCCCTCAATATGGGAGACACTAGTTCATTATTGGTGTATAATCGTTATTCCCTTCCCCCATCCCTGCATTGCCTTGCTATCCTACCCCACGATTTTTACACTTTTTTATGTCAGAGAAATGGCCCATTATTCCCTGGTCACCGTCTTTCCCAGGGGCCCGTAGAAACCAGCTACAGTTTCCTGGTGCTCTTGGAATCCGGATTCTACCTGGGATCTGAGCTTTGGGAGGATCCCGTCGGAGCATGTGGCTCTCCGAGAGATATCCCTCCTTTGCCTGCTTCTCAGTAATTCTCATGGTCTTGATAGAGTAGTGTAGACTGGCTGTTCCCAATGTGTTGGGCTGTGAGATGGAGCCACACTAGGAGCATCAGAGATTGCAGTGTAAAGAGGACGTTGTGGAGGGCCCATATAAGAGAATGCAGAGTACAGGCTGGAAGCCTGACTGGGATGACTGTAATAAGAACTTGTTGCTTGGTGGTCTGAGTAGTCGAATTGTGGCCTTGAGATGGAGGGGAAGGCCGATCCATAATGTGGCAGCCCCAGTGAAGTGTAGGTCAGCTGTGATGTTGAAGGTTGATCTGTATAGTGACTGGTACTTGAGTTTTCTGTCTTCACCTGCGCTTTTGAGTCTGCCACAGAGGGGGCATGTTGCTTTGCTAGAGCCCATGCAGGCCCAGCAGCCAGGGCTCCACTGAGACCATAGCTGGATGTGTAACCCCCAATGTGACTTGGGTGTGCAGCATGCCCATTGGGTGGAAGGTACTGATCAAGCTCATTAACGTCAAATGTCTCCATGTTGGACATGACATCATGACTTATTTCTCCAATATCAACATTCCCAAAATCAATATGTGGTTTCCCTCCTTCTGCCATAGAGCGAGATCCATCTCTCTTGCCCTCAGACTTTCCTCCCTGAAGCTCTGTTTTTGGTGTTGTTGGCGGAGTGGGAGGGCCATGACTTTGACCTACAAAAAACAAAAACCATTAAGACCTAAAGATATAATAAAGAAAACAGAGAAAGATGGATACTCAAATATATATACTCAAAAAATATTTCCCTACTTCCCATTTCAGAGGGGTATATTGTAGCAAACATACAGAAAGGAGATAATGTATTACTTTATAATAAAACATTTCTCCACGTGAGAACCTGAGATAGTTACTCTAAGGTTATCAGTTATCTGGATGGATATGTATATATCTCTGCATTACTGTAAAAAACAAAATGGAATAGAGAAATAACACAATGGATACGGCTTTTGATCCAACACAGGAAAGCAGGTGAGTTGTAGTACACAAGATATTTAAAGACTGCCCATAAAACTATTATATTACCAATTGAGACAAACTAGCAGTCCATTTAAGGGCAGTTGGCACTCTATTGTACATCATTGATTTATATTACCTGTGGAGTGTTCAGAATTCCCATCAGACATAGGGGAGCCATGTCTATGATCCAAGTGTGAGTTTTTGTAGTGGGCCTGAATGGAAGCTGCACCTCCCTCATTTTCAGAGGATCCATCTCCCTCTCCAGGTGTAGGTTTTCCATTCTTTCTTCTACGAGGCTGGTACTTATAATCTGGGTGGTCTTTCTTGTGCTGCATCCGCAGTCTCTCTGCTTCTTCTATGAAGGGTCTCTTGTCATTTTCGTTCAGCAACCTGTGGAAAGATTGCAAACAGAAGTTTAAAACCTCAAAAAAAAGTAATAAAAAAGGGTAACAGAAAACCTCCTAAAACTGCCTATATGCAACAATACAAGGAGTAAGTATATATATATATTGCTACAANGAGGAGGGTGCAGTTATATTGATATTTTTCCATCTCCCATCTTACCTCCAAAGTTTTCCCAATGTCTTGCTTAGCTCTGCATTGTGTAGGTGTGGGTACTGGTCAGCCAATTTCCGACGAGCAGCCTGTGCCCATACCATGAATGCATTCATAGGTCTCTTTACATGTGGTTTGGACTTATTTCCACCATTGACCCTCACTGGCATAGGGACCAACGTCCAGTCATAACCGCTCAAGACCTGGGAGACAGCTTCACGAATGCAGACAGGAAATCTTTCATCTTCTGAATCATGTTCTTTTTTCACCTTTCCCTCTTCATCATCATCTGGGCCAGAGTGGGAATGAGATGCCAGCGGCTCAGGTGTTAAAGAAGGATCTTCAGACCCAACAGGGCTCATCTCTACCTCAGACAGGCTCTGATCGTCACTCATGATGCGTCTTGCACAAGGAAACTGGAATGGTTAACAATAATATTATTCCAGTGTTTGCCCTGAAGATAGCATATAACAATATAAAATGCTTTCCAAAGAAAAGAAAAAGGGCTCCCTGAGCACTTACACAACAGGATGAAAGTTGCACAAGCCAAGCACCTGCCAAGTTTCCATCTACATTGTTTACAAAATATCATAAGCCTGATCTACACTGAAGTCTATGTAAGGAAGGAACATTTATGGGCATATACAGAATATACAAATCTAAGCGTTTCTGTACACAAACATATACCAATAAATGTATGCACGCTACATGCTACATAGCTAAGTAGCCACACATTGTCTAAACATTATTTTGCAGTNATTATTATTGTCGACATGGGCATATAGTTTATTATACAATATACTTAGTATTCTTAAAGCACCATACATAAGCTAGAAACCCAAACCTAGCCGAGAGAGCTCCCTACATATGCTATTGGAATTCAACTAGCTGTAATCCTGAAATAATATGTATAAGTAGCTACATGCAGCCAAATTTGGTTGGTGTTAGCAAAAGCCATAGAAATACTTTCCTGAATAGGATAACTTAGTGAGGTAAAAGGATTTAACAAGCAAAGNAGATTTCATCTGTTTTACAATACTTACACTTATAGCAGATATATGCCTGGAATCATTTTATTGTACCCAAAACATATATTCACAAATAAGAGCTTAAACTATGAATGTTTTGGAAATATACACATTAATCTTACTGTGTATATACAAAATAGTGCACCTTTACTTGTTATCAATTGTTTTTAAAATAGTATCATCAAATGCTACACCAAAAAAATAACAGATAATAATATATTATATAAAATAGAATTGTTTTATTGTAACAGTTCAAGACTGAAATTAAATATTAGCATTTACAACATTAGTAAATCANAGCCAATGGTGTAATATTACTGTTGGAAATGTGCACTTGCGCTTGTCCAGGAAACTATTCTTTATGAATTTTGTTAATCTAATCCTCACAAGTTTGAGAAGAGATCAGAAAGAGAATGAATATACTGTT
>JABWIB010003266.1:0-11590 GCA_016617825.1 Platyplectrum ornatum | reverse complement strand
CTGCTGACGATTGGCCTTTTGACGATTTTTACAAATCGTCATGACGATGTGTGGGAGAATACAATATTCGTCAGTTAGTGAATTCCATTTTTGTATCCATTGTATTGCAAAAATCGTCACCGCTATATCCCATTGACGATCTGGAAACGTCAATCAAAATGACGAAAAAAAACACATTCATCACATTCATCACAGTGAATACACATTTGTGGAAATCGTCAGCAAAATCGTCAGCCACTGACGATTTCTAAAAATCGTCAGTTAGTGAATTCCCCCCCTGGTCTTTACTGCCATCACTCCACCAATATCTTCCGTCTAGGTCAAGGGTCATGACCGAATGACATCAATTTTGAATTTGGATCACTATGCAACTGTTAGCACACAGTGAACAAGCTCAACACTACACGCTCAAAGGAATAGGATAAACTATTTGCAACAATGCGATTTCTCTAATGGCACTTTGGAGAGCAGGGCTTCTGATTTAGTGGCAAAGCTTATCAATACATAGAGGCAGGACCAATTTTGGCTACTGATTGGCCAGCCTCTGTGTAAATAGACCGGCAAGTGTGTACAGTTATTTCTGTGAGTATTTGCCCTAGTTTTGTCCCACAGAGTTGTTGGGTATTTTGTCCACTGTTATTCACCTAGGTATTTCTTCTGTTTGTCTTTTTTTTTGTATAGGATTGGTTGACTGGGGCCACAACCTGCCAGCACCTGTCCCCACCATTACGGGCTTCAGTGAAAACCAGTCTTTGGTTAGACCGTGCACCCCAGTTTCCCACTCCTAAGTCTATGAATATATACAAATATATACAAAATATATACAAAATTAACTTGACAGAATTTGTTGTGCCGCATATGTACGTGAGGGAAATCTCTGAGTGTGAGTGGCTAACTCTTGTATACGCAATGGAAATAATGAACTCGCTGCATTGTCAATTTTTTGAAAAATCATTCAATTGGAATGATTTATCACAGAGTGTATGCCCAGCTTAAGTCAAGACTAGACAAAACCATGTTGAATTGCAGGGGGGTTAAATTTAATTAGCCGCAAACATTATTACAAGTGAGAGATGATTTTTCCATTCCAAGTCTAATAACAGTGTAACAATAACACTGGTCAGTATCTGTGTGCAAAATGCAACAATAAAGTATTCTCCCTGCATGCACACACTGACATTCATTTTACCTCCCCTGCAATTCAACATCATCATTATCTGACTGTTTCAAGTTGACAGTGCAGCTGTGTTTAGGGATATCTTGCTTGTCTTGTATACATTTCATTTCAATGTTAAAGGCACTCTGCTGTACATTACGTATCACAATAAACTCTATTAGGGTAATTCATGACACACATGCCAGCTACGACAACAAGTATTAGTATTTTTAGTATAATAGCACTGTACAATGTGAACTAACCTGGAGCGTATGAACTTTAACCCTCTGGAGAAGCACTTAAAGCACTGACAGCCCAATCCACACTTCTTTTTGTGACAAGAGTATCAGGACGAATCTCTGGGTCATTGCCAGGGTCTTGGAGGCTGAAGATAACTTGCATGGAAGTCTCTTCAGACTGGTTCTGCAAGAATTCTGGACCTGTCAGCTAAGAAGAATTTGACACTAACAGATGGTGACACAATCTGCAGGATTGAGTTAGAATGGATCATAGTGCCATTGTTAAGGTTTACAGGACATCCTAATCCTTTCAATGCGGTTACTGACATAAACATAGAAGCGTTTTGTCTGGTTGTTTATATAACCCAGAACAACCTTGCTATCTGTGTAAAATTGAATGTCATCCACGTGCATATCCAACTCAAGCTGTATAAAATCTGCAATTTGTACAGTTCCACAAAGTTCAAGCCTAGGGATGGTATGCTCAGGCCTAGGAGCTAATTTAGCCTTCCCAAATAGAAATCCAACAAGAGGCGACATCTGTTATAGCCTCTGTAGATGCATCTGAGAATATACGTAATCGCTGGGCTGAAATGCTTTCATGACAGCAGAACTAGTGGAAGAAATTCTGTGCCTCTGCTGTAGGCAAGGATTTAGGTCTGTCGTCCACGTAAAAGTCTCTTTCCACAAACTGTCCGGCATCTTCCCCAAACTCTGGTTCACCATGAGAGGCAATCCTGCATTGTTTAATTCCTGACATTAAAGTTAAATGTCTGACACTGATAACCCTAAAAGTCCCTTTCCGCAGCCTCACCCTAATAATGTGCCTTTGCAGCTTAACCCTCAGTGTTCCATCTTTGCATCCTAACCCTAGATGTTATCACTCTACACAACTTAAAATTATTATTCCCTAACAACATCCTAACCATTTTCACACTGCAGGCTAACCCTGTCGAGCACAGAAGACGCAATTCCTGTACAGGACCTTATCTGTGTGAAGTTTGTATGTTCTCCCTATATGTGCATGGGTTTCCTCTAGGTACTCCAGTTCAGAGTCGGATTAAGACCCCATGGGGCCCTATTCTGGAAACCAATTTTGGGCCCACATATATATATATATACATACAGTGGTCGAAGTGAAAATTTAGAAGTGGGGGTATGGACATTCAGAAGTGACGGTATGAAAACACTGAATATAATGGAAGTCAATGGAGATATGTAGTATTTCAATTACAGCTGTGAGAGAAGTGCCGGTATGACATACCCCTGTATACACCCCCACTTCGAGCCCTGTATACATACACACATCATATTAAATATAAGCCAGTAATTGGCTTGGCTTGGGCCTGTTACCAAATTTAAAGGCGACTACTCCTGGACTGGACACTTGAAGGCAGCTTTCCAGGCAGGGCCAGATCACCATGTTAGAAAGCTAAAGTGGGGCCAGGGTGCCGCTGGGCCCTATGTGCCCACTTAGGTTGCCTCCGCTACATTTTCCAGCCACACCTCAAAAATACCTGCAGATTAATTGCACCGCAGCCTGTCATCATCTTTAGGGTCTCCAGTAGATACCAGACTCTGAATAGACTGGTTCTCTATTTCTAACATTAACAGGATTTCCAAGTGCAGCAGAACAAGAGGTCTGGGCCCAGGACAATGATAGGTGAAAAAATGTCTCCAATGTATGCATGCATTAATCATTTCCACTGATAGCTAAAAATTCCTGCAAATAACTATTAAGATGGAGGATGGAGATGGATTACATGATAAATAAGACTCGCTTTTACAAGTTTTGGAGCACATTTACTTGGAGATTCCCACTTGCTATTTGCTCATAGTTTCTCATCCGTTGCTAGTTTGAAGGGGGTAGGGACCTTTCTCCTTGTATGACGATAAGGACAGAGAATGAGCAGTGTATTGATGTATAAAGCTACTGTGAACTTGAATGTACATTAGTATGTACATGTGAAAGCATGGTAGTTCTACCACATTCCTTATTTCCAGTCATACCCCTGGAAGTGGATTCTTATACCTATGGTCTGGATAAATGAATCAGGTATATGGAATCAGTCTGTCTTTCTTGCTGGCAGCCGTGAACAGGTCTCTGCAGGATGAATAATCTGTGTGTGGTTAAGAGACTCATATGAGAGTACACTGTGAAACAGCTTTGATAAAACAGGGCTGTGCCCAGACAGAAGCATTATGTATAATTATTATTAACACTTATTTATTAGGCGCTACAAAGTGTCCGCAGCGCCGTACAATGGGGGATACAGACAGACAGACAGAATGGGTGGTGGAAGAGGAGCCCTGCCCGCAAGCTTACATTCTAAGGGAGATTAGGGATTTGATACATAGGGGTAATTACACATACACTAGGGACAATTTTAGACAACTGCCAATTAACCTGCCGGTATGTTTTTGGGATGTGGGAGGAAACCGGAGCACCCGGAGGAAACCCACGCAGTCACGGGGAGAACATACAAACTCCACACAGATGAGAGCTGTGAAGCAGGAACGCTAACCGTTGAGCTATCCGTGCTGCCCTAATTAATTGTAAAGTAATAATTGTAATAACTGTAAAGTGTCTGCAAGTAACGCAGTTTGTAGCCTCATCATTGTGTTTCTATGAGGTTTATAAGGTTCCCTGGCTTTTTAGGACAATTACCTGCACGTTATTCACTGAAACATGAACATTTTTTATTACACCTATACACCTGTCTTTTTAGTTGATCGCTTATTCTATGTCTGTTACTACCTATCATGAAATTGTCTTCCTCGAAGTGTAGATGACCATTTAAAATATCAGTTTGTGAAATGGCTCCTACTGAATATGCATAAAATGTACTAAAACCCATTTGATCTATCTGAGTTTTCTCCATACTGATATGATATATTTTATGAATTATTTTCATATAGTAGTCCTGATCCAGAAGTAAATGCAAATAAGCAAACACTGTTGGGAAAACATGTTATGAATTATGGATCAGATTCAGCCTTTTTGTGAAAAAATGACCCTGTGTGCAAAATGAAAAAATAAAGTATTCTCCCTGCAAGCAAACACTAACATTCATTTTACCTCCCCTGCAATTCAACATGGTTTTGCCCACTCTTGAGTAGGCTGTGAGTAAGGCAATAGTGCCTAAAGAATCTGGTCCAGGTTGAGCATTTTAATCCCAATGTGAATGCCCTCAAACATATGCGTTTGGGTCTGAATTGTCCTTGATTTTGTGCCTATATGCCAATGTCACCCCAGCTGCTGTGCACTGACCTCTGGACTGGGCCCAATATCTGCAAATTTGGGACTGCAGAACTGGCATGTATTTACACCTGCAAGTGACTTGTGCTAGTTACCAATAGCATTTAATTAAATTTCATTTGTTCAGTGTGCCTCTGTTTGTTACATTCTTTGTTTCAACCTATTAGTACACATTTGTTTTTACCTTCTTGTGTATACATTTCACAGCTGTCAGCAATATCTTACTTATACCAGTTATTATTGCATTAGTTACGACTGCATCTTATCTGCATTCCATGTCATACATAATGACTAAGTTTGACTATAATGCCAAAAATGTGTATATTTTGACTGCGGTAAGGTACCATAACAAGAGTGGTACAGGCTAACACTAGAACACACTAATAGAGCAAGCATTGCCCACTAACAACTTCTCATTAACAGGGGGAGTTTCACTTGCTCATAAAGACCTGCAGTAAAACCAGACTGGTTTATGGAGGTCCTGTGAACTCCTATGAACTCATCCCAAGCAGCTCAGAATAAAAAGAAATTGGTAACTATTTAATCTGGTTATTTTTGCCCTAGTCCAGGGGCAGGTAAACTGCGGTTCTCCAGGTATTGTCAAACTACACGTCCCAGACAGGTATGACATATATCTATGCAGTTAAAGCATGCTGGGATGTGTAGTTTGGCCTGCACTGTGTGAACAAAACACTGGAATATAGTATACACCGTTATTAGTAGTGATTTTCAATGACTGGTACCGCAGCTTTCCTGCTAATATGATTAAATAGATTCCCTGTAACTTGCAACAACTACCCCTGGCGACAGAATGGATGTCGGTCTAATTCTGATCATTTACAAATGTCACTCAGGACTGTTTTTTTAAGCTGTAGTGTTATTATAGTGAGATTAAGTGCTACCCTTAATCTTTTCTGCCTCAAGCTTAAAATTGCATCATAAAACCTCAACTTTTATACGACGGAAAGCTATTGACGAGTCATGGACAATCACTTTCTTTGTGTGAAAGTTGTGTTCATTGATGTATTTTGTTGAAGCCTTTGTTACCATTTTATAAACAATATTTTATATGTTAGTAATGCACTGTACAGCAGTTGTACTTCTTTTGAAGTGTGTTTTGAAGTTTACTCTACTTATTCCTTTTCACAGGACTCTAATAATAAACCTTTCTTTCGGCCACATTTGTGGTTTGTTGTGTTTTTCTTTGCTTTTGCTTATTCTTTGTGAGGTTTCTTTTCTCAGAGAATAAATGAAACTATGAATTCATGCATAATGGAATTTTAATTACACTGATTTCCTATCTGCTATTAGAAGCTAAATATCTCAGTCTCATATAATCATATAAACTTTCTGAAAGCTGAAATGAATTGTTCCCCAGTGGAGTCCTTAAGATGAGCATGTCACTTCCTGACATAAAACTACGGAAAAAATTGTAAAATGTATATATCTTAGATAATTACTTATTATTTAGCTCAAAACTATTCAAATTCATTATAAAATATACTTTACTGCTGGGTTGCTGACTCTCCTGGAATTTCCGGGAGACTAACAAATTTTGGGCATTTCTCCCAGGAGAATTTGCAAATTAAATATGAATCACTGCCTCAGTCCTGATTGCTACGATGAATGGGTTGGACTTGATATGAAGCCCATCCCTGTCTTAGTAAAAGTATGGTTTATCATTCAGGTGCGTCCTACCCTATTCTAACGTCTCCCAAGAGGAAGAAACTTACTAATACACTGGACTTCTTGGATTGGAATAGTGCAAATCAGGGCTGGTGCTATGTCTCTGAGCGCTCTCGACACACCTAGCACCACACAAGTGATGACGCCTCGCTGCTTTAGAACTACCGAGGAGGGCGACAGGGTCACCGCCCATCCTCCCACCCTCCCAGTTTTGGTTAAACAATTTTTATTCGAAGTTCCAATCACAGAAATGAACAAACAAAGGTCATAAATAACAATGGTAAATAACATAAAATAAGATACATCAACAGTGCCATACAGAGTAACAATAATGAGCAAAATCAGAGAAATCCCCACCAAAGGAAATGGAAGGAAGCAATGCGGTATACAACAACATATCCCCAATGATAAAACAAAATTTACAGGTAACACAGAGAGAGGGAAGGAAAAGGATGCGGAGAGTCGATGGCACTGAGGCAATAAAACGAGGTAGGTAACCCCCATGTCAAAAAGGGTGAGAACCCATGAGCAGCTCATGTTGGTACCAAGAGGTAAGGTGGAAACATTGCTTTAGAAGATTCATTGTGGGAGTAGGTAGGCTGCGAATATAGGATAGCCAGACATCAAAAAAATGTTCCGCACGTCGCTCCTTACCCTCCCAGTTTTTAATTATTTAGGGTTTTTTTTTTAATTTTACGTTTTTTCTTTTTTTTTCAAATATGCTGAATTCGCCTCATGGGCACGAAGGCCCTGGTGCAAATAAAGCAAGCCAGAGTCTGGATGGTTGGGGTGAAGTGGGGATGGGTTGCAGTAATGTGGAACATATGGGGGTTAGCAGGCACAATTTATAGCATCTGCCAGACTGAAAGCTTAAAAGCTGAATGCCATCTCTGACGGGGGGAGTGGTTGCCATGGACCAGTCTCATCCAGGCCTTTTAGCAACCGCACCCATCACAACCTCTGTAGTTTCACCCATGTGCTTTCCTTTTCCAAAATGTTGTGTTTTTCTACCTGAAAATTAGGAATTAGTTAGATTCCTAAAATAATTTACTGTATTTTCCCGAGTGTACGTTGCACGGTTTTTATGGGAATGCACAAAGCAAAATACAACTAGATCTAGAAACAAACAAATCCATCAGCAGAAATTCAACATACAACTGAAAATTGTGTCCTGAAATTTGAATGGCATGATTTCCTCTGAAAATATGTCGGAGTACAACTTTATGCTTAATATTTGGAACAATTCAATAATAACTTCAGGAAACAGTGACCTGGATCCAAACTTCTGAGTGCATGCTGACCTGTGATTATTGGGGATACATTCTGATTAGTAGTACTAAGTATTCACTGAAAGTCCCAATTGTCGAAGTCTGGAGACAATGGGCCAGATTCAGCTTTTCACTCTCACGACTTACACTCATGAGTTGCACTCTCATGGGCAAAACCATGTTGAATTGCAGGGGAGGTAAATTTAATTAGTTGCAATCAGCATGACAAGTGACAGCTGATTTCCTGGTTTCCTAGCACAAGTGTAATAACAGTGTAACAGTAACGCTGGTCAGTATCTGTGTGCAACATGCAACAATAAAGTATTCTCCCTGCATGCAAACACTGACATTCATTTTAGCTCCCCTGCAATTCATCATGGTTTTACCCATGAGAATGTAACTCATGAGTGTAAGTCATGAGAGTGAAAAGCTGAATCCAGCCCATAGAAAGCAAATAAAAGCCACGTGGCCCATCCAGTCTGCCCAGTTGTGTAATTAAAACTATAATGATATTATTTTATTCTTAATTTTGTTTGAGAAGCAGAATACACTTATATTTATCCCAAGCATGCTTACACTGTTCTGTTGTATTAACCTCCTCCACTTCCGATGGGAGGCTATTCCACTTATCAACTATCCTTCAGTTTATATGCATGTCTTACCTTTTAGTTTATAGGCATGTCATTGTGTTGAAAGCTGCTATCATTTCTCAGTTCTAAGCTGTACATATTTAGTTGCTCCAGTCTTGCCGTATCGCTTTTGTTGGTCATACCATGTAACATTTTCAATGCTCTTCTTTGCACTTTCTCCAATGTATTTATGTCCAACTGGAGATATGATTTGAACACAGTATTCCAAGTGAGGCCGTACTGTTTCTAATGTATCACTATTAATGTTATACTGAGAATTAGGTTTTTTCTCATCCTATGGGCCAGATTTAGATCTTTAGGCACTCGTGATTTAGTCAAATATGGGCAAAACCATGTTGAATTGCAGGGGAGGTAAAATGAATGTTAGTGTTTGCATGCAGGGAAAATGCTTTATTGTTGCATGTTGCACATGCAACATGGTTTTGCCCATACTTGACTAAATCATAAGTGCCTAAAGATCTGAACCTTACCCTAAGTGCATGATTTAGCATTTTTTGCCATTACAGTTCCTACTCTTGACCACCCCCCAATATACCCAGATCATCCATCGTTGTTAATACCCCTCCTGGTGTGTCTACCCTATCGGCAAAAAGGCCTATTTTACCCTGAATACCATGTATAATGTTAGCAATAAATATATTAAATAACACAGATCCCTGGGGAATACCCTGGGGAACTCCACTGGTAACCCTACCACCTCTGCAAAACTATGCTGTGTGGGTTCTTCTAAGTTATTTGATTTTAAATATCCTACAATATATTCTTGTAACAAATTTTCCATTATTTTCCCTATTACTGATGTTAGAGTTACTGGTCAATAGTTGGCAGCATCCTCCCTACTTCAATTTTTATGCAGAGGGACTACATTTGCCAATTTCCAGTCTTCTGGAATCACTCCTGTTACTAGATACTGGTTAAATAATTCAGTTAATAGTTGATCCAGTACCCCTCTAAGTTGTTTTAGTATTCTAGGATGTATCCCATCTGGTCCCATGGATTTGTCAACTTTTAGCTTTGAGAGCTCTGTTAATACTTGCTCCTCAGTGAAGGGATATGTGACTGTCTCTCTTATGTCTTTAGCTTTCCTTTTTAAATGTGGCCGCTTCCCTTCTATATGATAGTTTAGGTCTTCCCTAGTGGCACCATAAAGAGTAAATTGGTATATAATTCATTAAGCCTCTTTTATATGTCTGGTAAATACCAAAATCATACTAAGAAGATCAAGTTAGGGTCCATTTTAATGGTCTATTAATTACAGTACTGTGTTGAGAAATGCAGACTATTCTGGTCATGTTTCAAAGCTAGCTGTATGTGTATTGCCAAAATAAATGTCCATATTTTAATAGACAATGCCAATCATTTCAGAAAACTCAATTCCATGAATTTAACCGGCTTAATTATCCTCTGACTCCAGCTTAATTACCCTGTGTTTAAACAGTGACTTGGGTTCTTCATCTGCCACAGTAAATTTTTTTTCCATACTGTTTGGTAAACATTCTCTATATTGACTTGTAAATCCCTTTTAAGACCTGGGTCCAAATTTAATAAGCAGGGAGATTGTAAAATTCCCTTTAGGTATCTTGAATTGTCAATTTTATGTCTCTAGATCTAGATTTAAGACCAATGTCTAAATTTACTAAGCTGGGAGATTGAAAAGTGGGGATGTTGCCCATAGCAATCAATCAGATTCAAGCTCTCAGTTTCATTTTACATAGTGGAGAATGTGAGCTTGAATCTGGTTGGTTGCTATTGGCAACAACCCCACATATCTCCCTGCTTAGTAAATTTAGACATTGGTCTTAGGTATACAAGCGTAACTGTATACCTGAGGAAACCCATGTTAAACTGAGAAAAGGATGAATGAATTACAGTTCATGATGATGTTTCCTATCTAAACTCTCAAGGAGTGATGCAGCTCTGGGTCAGCCCCAATAAGATTTAAAATTTAAGTTAAAGCAAATATGACCAATGTTTAGATCCACGTATAACGCCTTGTTACTCTCATGGTCCAACATTATGAAATTTGTTCGTAACTCAATTCTGATTGCTAAAGAAAGATTTCAGTGAGATTGACAAGTGGGGATGTTACTCATAGCAACCAATCAGCTTTATTTTACATACATTAGAATGTGAGCTTGAATTGATTGGTTGATTGGTTGTTATGGGCAACATCCCCCTGACATCTCCCTGCTTAGTAAATTTAGGCCTTAACAATGCCATTAACTTTGCAGTAGAACCCACCTGTCATATGGCCAATAAAAAGGCAAAACATAAAAAAAGAATATCAGCCAGAGTATTAAACACAGGATTTAACATATCAAACCATAATCAACAGTTTCTCTCTGTCCTGAAAGAGAGACCATAACACATAACAATGGTATAAAGCTTTTGGGTCCTTGATCAGTATGAAGTGTCACTTAAGAGGCTGAACACTGTACCAATATAACAAAGCAAACATGTAGATAACTGTGGAGAATATACTGGATGAGTAAAGAGATCAGCTCAGACATAAGCGGCATCTGTTGATAAAAAAAGCTCTCTGTGAAAAGAAACACAGACATGGTTAAGTTTGTTAGCAAGAGAAATGAATACATGCAGTTGCACAAGTCTGTTTGGAATGCATCTGCTTACTGTAAGCTTACTAATTCACGTCAATAGTGTCCCAGCATCCTTAAGTAGCAGCATCTGCAGTACAAACAGTGTGTTCGACTTTATCGCATGAATAGTGTAACAGAAATTGTCTTTTGATACTATCACGTTGTTGCTAATAGACCACAATTATAATATTTTTCTAATTCTATGTGCAGAAGATGAAATGTGACATCCGTACAATTGAACATTATTTTATAAGGATACATATTGTTAATGCTTGTGCACTAGTAACATATCTAAACTGTATTTAATGATGGGTAAAGATAGGTTACTACTTATCGGTCAAATCTACTCTAATCCCCCATCTCCCCCTTCCAGGCGAGTTAGACAATCCAGTCACTTTTTCCTGATCATAATATTTTGCTAATGTGCTATAGCAATGCTGGAGCTCTTGGAAAAACAGAGAGCTCTCCCCAAAGCTTTTCTGAGGATAATGAGCAGATGTTACCTTTGAATCCTTATTTGAGGCTTAAAAATAAAACAATAAAACCTGACGGTGAAAGAACAGACAGCTAAGCTATGTATACTGTTCCAAGACCAACGTAATCTGCCTGCGATGCATTAAAGGAAAGACTGACTTGACTCTGCCTGTCTTTGGGCCAGATTCAGCTTTTCACTGTCATGACTTCTCTCATGGGCAAAACCATGTTGCAGGGGAGGTAAATTTAATTAGTTGCAAT
>JABWIB010003265.1:14944-34454 GCA_016617825.1 Platyplectrum ornatum | reverse complement strand
TCTGAATCTGGTCCAATGTTTTTGTATTTTGTGTTTTTTATTGTACATTGTATATGAATCACTTCCTGTTGATATTTTTGATGATTAATAGTTAAATAACAGTGCTGCATAATGTATAAAATATTTTCTATGTACTGGTATAATATATACAGAATATAATATACCTATTTATTTTGATAATAGATTTGTCTTCCTTACAAAGTGTTCATTTGTTTGTGTAAAGAACGCTCGGTGTAATCAGTGCAGTCTGTCACCTCCAATGATTGCTCAAAGGTTAATGGATGCTGGGGTTGTGTGTACATAAAGACGTGACTTCACAGTACAATATTTGGAAAGGTGATCGCTGCTGCATTAAACGTAGGAAACACCGTAATGTAATAGTTGGATGAATCATATCTCCTGAGGAATACTGTCCGGAAGCTATGAAATGTTTGTCATGATCCAGAGGAAAGTAAACATTCACACAATGCAAAGTTTTATAGAGTTTGTAGAAAACTTTTCATGTGGCTGTAAGTGAAATATGTAGAACTCCTGACTATTGTCTAGGAATTTCCCATGATATGTGGATTATTCCATGTTAGCCATTATCTTATTCCATGTAAGCCATTTATAGCCATTAGTCAATCAGGAAAGTTTAACAAAATAAAAACCTCATGGGGCAAGTATGGTGCTTAGCTCGAAATGGCCAAGGCTTGAGCAATAGTATCTTGATTACAGCTTGTCTTTTCCTACCCATTATCAAATTGTTCAGTGATTCTATCTGGCTCCATAGATAATATGGGCTAGGTCCAGACATATGATTTATGAGGTATTAGAATTCCAAGCAAGTGGTTTGACGCACTGGGCCTCTTTCTCACCATTCACAGATAATCTCTTGACAGATAGGGGCATCTTTGTGTTTTCCAATGCAAGCGTGGAAGTCTGGTAACTATCATTCCTCTTAACCTTGGATGGGTTATAATACATGGAAAAATGTAGGCAGAGATTACGTTGGGGAGTTATAAGTATCTCGAACTTATATGTATTTATCATTTATTTCTCTGTAGGACGGGTTGTATGTATTAAGTAGAATGAAAAGTTCTGCCTTGATGGAGGCAATAACCCTATTATATATAATGTATATTACCTGGAATATTTGCACTAGCTTAGATAAAAAAAACGTCAGACATAATGGTAGGACTACAGTCAATCAGTTATCAATATATATATATATATATATATATATATATATATATATATATATATATAAACCCTATATTTATGTACAGTTAAAATGAAGGACACACATTTATCTGTATGGGAATGTCAGCAGCTATGGTCCAGCATAAATGTTACTGACTGTTGTGTGTGTTCATGACTTGTTTATTACATTATTTACAACTATGTTATTGATTATTTAGAACTATTATTATGTTTATATATTTATGAACTTTCATTACTATGAATCTCTGTTCCAGGTAAACACAGCTGTAGTATGAGTGCAGTGGATATGAAGATCTGAATATTTATATCTCCTCATCGGTCATGGGTCATGACAGGAAGAACACCAAGACTTCCACTGTTTTCCAAANCTAAATCTACTGTTCCAAAAGTAAAGCTTGATACCATTCCTGCCAC
Source organism: Platyplectrum ornatum (assembly GCA_016617825.1). NCBI lineage: Eukaryota > Metazoa > Chordata > Amphibia > Anura > Limnodynastidae > Platyplectrum > Platyplectrum ornatum. The sequence continues at coordinate 32,837 of JABWIB010003265.1, read as the reverse complement.
TGTCACATAACAACAGATGAGTTCTTTACATTCAAATAAGGGTAATTCCTTTAACACAACTGTAAATTAATATATGTGAAAATGTTGGTTGTTCCAGTGAATCTTTGGACCAGATTCAGACTTTACGAATGACTGACTTACACACGACTTACTCACAAGTGGGCAAAACCATGTTGAATTGTAGGGGAGGTAAATGTCATTAGTTGCAAACAGTATTAGAGTTGAGAGATGATGTTTCCAGCCCAAGTGTAATAACAGTGTAACAGTAACGCTGGTCAGTATCTGTGTGCAACATGCAACAATAAAGTATTCTCCCTTCATGCAAACACTGATATTCATTTTACTCCCCCTGCAATTCAACATGGTTTTACCCACTCTTGACTAAGTTGTGAGTAAGTCAATAGTGCCTAAAGATCTGAATCTGGTCCTTTGTTCCTATGTTGCATTGTTGAATATGTCAAAAAGTATATTTTTCGGGGAGTGAAATTGTAATCGATATGAATATGATTCTGGTATTTTAGGAGTTAATGTTTCCATGACTGCACATTGACTGCTGACCATAATACAGCAGCTGATAATTACACAGATTTAATGATTCTTCAGATCATTGCTTTCAAAAATACATTTTTTTTTATTTTAAACTGAAGACGTCTTTGCTTGGGTGTTCGTAGGCCGGTGACATTCATGTGACATCACAAAGTTCCTAATAAGAAAGAAATATTCGTGTTGATTCATGGATGCAGCCATTGTAGAACTGTCATGAATATCCGGAACGTTATATTCTACTGCCTGGGGCAATATTCTTCGTAAAATTACATTCAAGTGTCACCGGCTGCCTATAAGCTTAAGATTTATAGACAAAATTGTCTTTTTTCACTTCAGATGGACTGTTTGAAAATACATACTTAAAGACCATCAATATATGTCACTGTTTTCCTATTTAAAGTTGGTAAGTGTCAAATGTAAATATAAAATACAACTACAAGGTAACATTAAAAAAGAGTCTGCAGTTCCAACAACTGGAAAACTAGAAATACAAAAAATAGCTATTTATGCTACCTTTAAATCCTAATAGGCATTATTTATTTTACCTCAAGTTTTTATATTTTGGATTAATATATTTTTCAAACAATGAAAAACAGAATTAGAGTTGAAAGTTGAAGCTTTGAGGCTAAAGTCTAATTTACAGAGTAAACATAATTAAACATAATGCAAAGTGTTTTCTCTGTATGTAATAGAACAAAAATGTGCATGCACCCCTTACATTGCTACATGGTTTTCTCAGCTCTACAGTTTTAGATGTTAGGTTGCCATTCATGAGAACGACTTCATTCTCGTGGAAAATCGGCATGGCAAACAGGGTGATTTTCCCTAGGGAAAATCACCCTGTCTTCTGGCCATCCACGGAACAATGTCGTTCTCATGATGGCTATAGGGGATAATAAAAAAATACCTGAAAAAAACTAAATTAAATTAAAATGTACTCACCATTCAGATGTCTTCGCTGGGCAATGGAGCAGTGCCCAGCTCCTTCTCCCTGTGGTGCGGCGTCTCCGTCTTGCACGGAGAGGACGCTGTATATGCGTTTTTATTTTTTCAGGATTTTTTTAGTAAACAACATCTGAGATCAATCGGAAATGGGTTTTTTTTTTCGTGTCCATCCATGGACCAATTTTTTTCCAAAGCCCACAAATATCGTGGGTTTTGGGTGAAATTTGGCCTGTAAATGGCCACCTTAACTCTGGATCAGCCCCTTAATCTTCATTATTGGAGCAAGTTTTAATCTCTATTTAAAGGACACCAGGCCAACTACTACATAAATAACATGATACTACAACTTAGATTGAAATACAGACGCGCTGGTGCGGAATCTATCCCAAAAGCATGCTAATATGATTTTGTGCCAGGGTGTCAGTAACTCTGAAAAGTTGCAGTTCCAGCAATAACAGCTTGGTGGTGCAATGCAAATGATAACCATTGTCAGTGGGAGGACAACCTGTGTGCTGTTATACATTAGTGCAACATTTTGACACATTTCCCTGTATTTTATAAACATTATAAAGTGGTACATCTGTTTTTGACCTTGACAGGACCTTGACAGGACCTTTCCGATCCACTCTGTCTTTTGCATTGTGTTCTTTGCTTTCTGTCCTGTTTATCCTGCTTTCCAGTCTCTCTCCTATGTCAGCTTTCTCTTGTGCCCTGTCCTCCCATATCTGGCTCTCTTTTTTTTTCAGATGTCAGTCACTTTCAACGACATCAGGAAACACTTGGCACAAATATCTCTCTCCCGGAGACCCATGAATTTAGGCAATTCTCCCGTTACCCCAGAGCCTGGACTAAAGCAATGTTTTAATGTAAATCGCTGCCCCCTACCCTGATCGTTACAAATAATGGTCGGGGCTTAATGATTTCAAGCCCTGCCATCCATAGAGAATGCATGCTTTTGCTATTCAGGGGTGGAGCTTCAAGTGAGATTTGCATAAATTGTGCCCCTAGCCTATGCCCCCATGTTGCACCACTAAACTCAGAAAGTCTCCATAATCATTGGCTTCCCATCCCCTACTAAGCCTCCTAATTGTGTTGTTGGTTATCTTATCCCTTCTTATTCATATGGTAACGGTAACATTGCAGTCATACTGTAACTTGGTTTCTTTTTTTCCAATAACTTCAGAAATCTCAAGTACTTAAAGTGATGACACCAGCATGAGTAAGCTGCTTTCTGTAATACGTTCAGAGAGATAGATCATCTTGGAGAAAGTCAATAGCAGCAGTGAAATGAAGAAAATAAATAAGTAGCTTTTCAGTTTCTGTTATTTAATGTATATGTAGTATCATAAACCCTGCATAGCCAGCAGTGTATTGCCCTTTACACATATCATTCAATCCATGAATAATATTGAACAGCGGGTCTCAGAACAAAATCAAGTTGAATAATACATATATATATATATATATATATATATATATATATATATATAATAGAATTGCACAAAACGTACACATAAGACCTCAATAAAGGTCTTGTGCGTGCTGATAGTATGGGCTGGCCATATTATAGTAAGGACTAGATTACAGCCCTTTTGTACTATATTAGTTTCCATACAGCACTGTGTTTACGCAAGAATGGTTTGGAAATTGTAAGGTAGTGGTCTCTAAGTAGATTCCCTCACGAAAGTGGGAAGTGACCTCTTCCCGTCCATAGCGGAATCTGCATAATGGTGTCCACAATTTTAGCACTGCAAATCCTGTCAGTTAATCTGAACACAGGGTCTTGCAGTGCATTGGATATGGTCCAATATGTCCGAGAACTCTGTTTGTTAATATTTCTAATATTTTTGCCAGCCGATGCTACCCCAACCCAACCAGAATAGACTGATAACAGATAACATCATCATCTGTGTGTTCTACAGAAGCAATGCGATTAAAAGAACTTATGTCATTCGCTTTTATTTTTACTAGAAATAGGTTTTTAGGTTTATTATGGGTAATAAAAATTACTCCACCCTTTTTATTGGGTGTATATGTTACACAGCGCTCCTTTTCTATAAAATATATAAAAAGTAATAATAGTAATAATAAAGAGGTTAGACGAAAGCAATAATAAGATGGCTGAAAATCTGTATAAAACTCTTGCTTTCATTTCCAATATTGTTATGGAGGGCTAGCTTCACAGTTCATATCATGTTAATGTGGCTTTTGTGATTTATACTGTCAGTATTATAAGTAACAGTCAATAATTTGGAATGACACTTAAGGATCTGATCATACTGTTTTCTTGGAGGAACTGACGATGTTATGCTTTATATAGAGATGTTGTACTTGGTATATATGTGGGCCACACTCTACTGCCAAGACCTGCTTCCATGGGTCCGGTAGTCATCGATCGCAGGAGGCGGCTGACGGAGCGGGGGAGGGTTACCCTCAGTAGGCATTCTTTACTCTCCTTCTCTAGAGGTGTTGCTATTACGCTCCACAATGCATTCTTAATACGGCTTTCTTCTTGAAATTAATTAAATTGATGTTAATAATATAAGCTGTCCTTTTGTCAATTAGCAGAGTTTTCAATAGCTGAATCCTAGATCACTTTTAACAAGTCCGTGAAGCAACGCGTTTCGTTCTCTTTGAACTTTATCAAGCGGGTGGCTTGAAATAACTAAATAAAATATTAGCTAGTATGTGTAAGGTCTTTGTCACAATCATGGGCTCAGGAAGTTGGATCCATAGCCGTTAAAGTCTAGGGAGTAGGTCCAAAATATTACAATAGAAAATATCTGCATTGGGTGAGGGAGTGATAGCAGAGCATAAGGGGATTTAAAGAAAGACTATGTTTGATTAAAGAAATGCATTTTAGGAGAAGCTTAAAGCCTTGGAGGGGTAGAGGCTAATATAATATGGCATTAGAGTGCATACAGAAGTAAGGGTCTGACCAGGGAGAGTCCTGTAGGGCACTGATGTAACAGTGAATAAATAAAACTTCACGTTTTTGGTAGAAGGAAGATTTGGTGCCACCACATTGATGCAGGCAATCTGCGTGTTTGTGAAGTGCGTGTTTTATGAATTTCTTATGCCACATAATAAGAAGTGCCTTAATAAAATGTAGCTATCAATTAGTTATGTATTCCCATCTCCTAAGAACCTAGACATCAAGCAGAACTGACATAAACGAAATAAACCATCATATAAAGCAGCTCTAGCCAGTGACATACAAGGCTTCCCACTCTAAAATGTGCATCCAGTAACCACAAGTGAACATTAACCGTTAATGGTCACTTAAGAAACTATAAATGAATGTTGCCTGTCAAAGCTAACAAATGATACTTTTATACTGTATAGACTTGATAAGATGCCCTATTTATTAAATATTGTTGCTTGTTTTTTTATGTTTATGTTTTTTAAGCATGGAAACACCAGTGATCGACATTCTTCTGTGATTGCTATAATAAATGGGGACATTTAAACTTCATCATAGGGAGTGCCTCCATCCGCAACTGATTAGAAAGTCCACTGGCAAAGAACTTAGATCTGGTACAAATCGTGGCTTGAAGTGGGTATTAATAAGTGGGGATACATTCCATACCAGTGTATTCAGGCCCACTTCGAACACTGGTACAAATGGTGACAGAATGTTGTAATTAGGTGTGGAGCGAGAAAGTGTTTGCATGAGAAAGTGTCTAGAGACACGAAACGCGTCGCAGCTCTGCACCTTTCACTAACCGGATTCCTACTTCACTTCTGGTCAGTTAAGAAGCAGCCACGGAGTTCTCCGTACTCCAACAACTGAACCCATCTTGATTGAGAACTACAAGTCCATTAGTAAACTAACAACACTATATGGACTGGCCACCATCTAATCATTTACAAGGAGCTATAACCAGAGAAGATCACTGCACTTAGGAAATGTGGAGAGACCGCCGGCACGGCCCACTGAGGCAGACTGGGTTAGCCTAACTCACCACTATCCACCATACAGCAGTCTTTACACCGGGATCCATGTTATCAGTCCCTGCCTGGAGGTTTATTCTTTGCCCTTGAATTGACTACAGTTCTAATCATCCTATTCCTTGTTTTGAATATCATTGGAACTATAGTTCTGTAGTTTTACAATATTATTACTGTGCTAGCAGCGATGTCTTTCATGTATGGTTTGTTGCACTGGTTCTGCGGTGCTTATTTTGGCAAATCTTTCATTTAACCCTTTGGAGCAGTGGAGGTTCCCGATATTTTTTCATTTCGTTTATTTTTATTTTTATTGATTGTATAGTGTTACTAATATTTAATACTGCCAAAATAAAGAATTTTTGACTTTTACCAACTGCCTGTAATCCTCTTCTATGTGCCAGCCATTTTATTATTCATTATTCATTATTATTCATTATCTAATATATTATCCATTCTAGCGCTGTATTCAGTTATTTTCAGTCATTTTCTTATTAATGGGGGGGTTTTTTTGGAGTATCCCTCATTACAGCTTCTTTTTTTGGCCATTTTATATAGTATCATATCCCTATAGGATTGATCCAGCAATAATATGGGGAAAAAAATAGCAAATCTGAACTTTATCAGAACCATGTGGAATTGCAACATGGTTCTGATTGCAACCTGGTAAGTGCAGGCGCAGTGTTATTAATATTCTTCTGTTTTTCTGGATCACCCTTTATACTTATTTTCTCTATTTATGTTCACATATGTGACACCCCCACCCAGCTCTGTATTGTGGATGAAGTCCCGGGAGACACCAGGTCGTAATTTGAATACTCACACTACCACGCCTAACCCAGCCCCAACATGTCATTGACCGTAAGAAGAAGGGGAGGGCTAGGAGACCCACCCTGAACCATTACCCAACTTTCCATTTCCACACTAGCCCAATTATTACATAAGTGCAAATGAACACAATTTATTTTAAAGGACTGGGATTCCCAAAGGGAGATCCCTGGCTCTGATTTAAACTTTGTTTCATACAAAAACAACAATTTATCATAACAATTTAGGCGTTCAGTGTTGGCTATCTCCCTGGTGGGACTTGCCGATACATGTGGAAAAGCACTTACTTGGGTCGTGTAGATGGGCCTCATCTACCTCGGACGTATCTCTGCTATCGCCCTCCCAATTCTCGGTAGGTCGTTGTATCACCATCGGCCACCAGGGGATAAACTCAACAGTGTCCTCCACAAATGTTGTTGTCTGCTCCAACCTTCCATAGCCACCACTCTGATAAGTGGGCATGATGCCCATAGGAAATAATAAGCATACAGTCTTAAGCGCTTTTTTAAAATTGCTACTAATCCAATCAAAGAATTTCTATATAGTTGCATCCATGCTGTTATTCAGTTCTTCTTTTTACTATAATTTTAAAATGAGATAAGAAAACAATAAATCAATAAATTGATTTAAATCAATAATACCAATTATTATAATATACTGTGCTGATTATAATTAGCATTAAAATGGTACCTTGGAATATGTAGGTGGAATATTGCAAATTGGTCTTCATTCTTCACACTGCTTGTTTATATATGTTTTTCAAAAGGCTTGACACAAAAATACACACATATTCATTTTCACTGGAGTTTTGGACAGTAAGAGAAAAAGCTCACAAAGCTCACAGACACATACAAACTGCACACAGATAAAGCCTTGTCTGGGAATCATACTTATGACCTGAGTGCTGTGAGTCAGTAGTGCTAACTACTTATACCATCATTCTGCCTATTACATTGCCTTCGTTCTTCCACTCCTCTTTGGTTTCCCAAACTGAATGTTAATGAAAGGCTCTAGGTTAGGTTAAATATGTCTCATTAGTGCCCCAGTTGCTGAACTGAAAGACGTTATTGCATGAACCCATTGTCCATAGAAATAGTATGATAGTATGAAGTCGTTTTAGCACAACTCAAAACTCGAATGTCAAGAACAAGATATAGAATCCACACCCTTAACATGATAGCCTATCAGATTCCATTACGATAGTTGGGAATCCTTATATTTCATTTACCAGATAGATGTGTATCCTTTTGATTCATTTTCATTTACTATTATTATTATTATTATTATTATTATTATTATTATTAATAATAATAATAATAATAACATTTATTTATAAGGTGCTACATAGCAAATAGTACATATATATGAAAGGGTACAGGGTAATGGTACACAATAACAAGCATGCTGTACATATATAAGCATGCTCCATACATAATGGGGGGTACATGGGGGTACAATGTCATAACATACAGTAACAAACATGGAATACATACATACCATGAGGGTACAGAGTAATAACAATGCATAGAGACGGAGGGAGGGGATGGGGGCAGGCTGAGGTAGATAACGGGAGGGTGGGGATCCTTGCTTATGGCAGCTACATGCTAAGGAATTTCCTATAACAAATTGAATACTGGATATTGTATATTAGATATTGTAGATAGAATTTCCACATTCATTGAATAAAAAGTTTTGCAGTTATAATTCAGTGGACTTTTTTGCACCAGTTAGTTAAGGTTACTGTGTTCCAATAACATATTGTACTAAATAATGCATCCATTTTTACTAGGTCATAGTATATTTATAAATACTGGCAGGGAAACCCTCCTATTCTCTACATTTACAATAATAAAAAAAAACTTCTGGGGAAGACCTTATTATATTTTAATTCGTCCCCAAGGTATATTAAAAAATCATAAGTTGTTATAACAGGTTCTGCTTAGAGCCTTCAATTACATAACGCCACATACAGACACAATTTAGCTCAACGCTGTGAATCATTTATGAGACGTTTGCTTTTCATAGTCGCAGAGGTTACAGACAAATCCCCACCAAAAAAGTTCAAACTTCCCACAGAAGTTAAACGAGTCAGTATGGTGCTCGCTGTACCAATCAGGAACGGCACACATTTGAAAAAGTGTGGATCATTTAGTGTCGTTGAAATGTCACTGGTCCACATATAGTGGTTAGCGCTGCTAAACCCTGCTGACCCGCATGGAGGAAGGGAGTGCAAAGGTCACCACCAGAACGGAGGTCTTGCACCGACCTGGATCTGATCTGGCACATGCATGCACAGATATTAATCTATAGGTGATTCCTTAGCAACTTGAGAAATAACCTAAACTTTGTAAGTCTGGATCCAGTCCGCCATATTTAGTAGTGGTGGTTAGAAGTAGGTCAGGATCTGGTACTCAATATTTGGTGTAAAGCTGTACACTAGTCAAGATCAAATCAAGAACAAGGATAATTTCTGGTACACAATAATTGAGGCACGATTGGAAAACTATGGTCAGTCACAATTAAACTCACAGAAGTTAGCAATACGCAGAGTGGTAAAACGTAACAAATAAATTAACCTAAACTAATAAATATGTGAAACTGGCAAGTTCAATAATTCTATTTATTTCTACACATAAAATGTAACAAATAAAAATTAACAAACTAATAAATATGTGAAACTGTCAAGGTCAATAATTCAATTTATTTCTACACATAAAAAATAACTGCTCATAAATAAAATAAATATAATTACATATTTATAAGTTTAGGTTAATTTTTATGTGTTATTTTTTTTTATATTTTTGAATATGTTCTAAATATACTTTTAATATTCACAAATTTTTTGATCAGCTCAGGATTTGGTTGCAATTAGAACTATTGGCATTGTGAGTATGGCAGGCTCTTTCTTCTTGCTGCATTCGAAAGTGAAAATATTGAGCATTGTTCACTAGGTAATTGACAATTGGCTCTCCAATCTCAGGCGACCAAAGAGGTGTAAAGACTGGGAATCAGTAGTCCATTGACTGGGTCCTTTTTTTGTGTCAATCATAGAAATTCTACTTTCTGCTTTCCGAGATTTCCCAGAAGTCAGAAAGCATAAGTCGCCAACCCTGGACTGTGGATAAGATTGTCAAAAGAAAACTAATGGCAAAAAGACAGCTACACTGCCAGACATTAATACCTGCCACCTCTAGAAATGACTCTGACCAGTCCTGTTTTCATTCTGGATGACGGTTAACATAACATTTTGAGAGATCCCTAACAGACTGACCAGAGTGAGCAATGCAGATTCATTTCTGATTAAGCGCACCATAGATATTACTTCTCAAGCCCAGTAACTTGTGTGCAACACCACCAACAGAGCACACGATGGGGTCAAATAACAACAGAAGAGGTCAATATGTTTATTAGCTTAAAGCCAGCCAGTCTTAAACCATCGTCTGCATGCGATTAAAAGAAAAATGTCTGTATGTGATTATCATCAAGAGTCTTATTTTCTTCAAGGCTGATTTGCATATTGTTCACAGTGCACATACTGATGTATCAGAGTAATACAAAACTTCCAATAGATTCAGGGCACCACATTCATTTGTGTAATTTGTTTTTAACGACATGTGACGTGTAAAGGAAAATGTGCTGGATATTAGAATCTCATCTATAAAAGGCAATTTATGGGGAGAAAACCAGATCCCTCAATAAAACAGTTATGTACATGGATTAAGGTATAGGGGGTTTTCTAAGCCTAGCAGGCAATGCCAAGCCTTCCTTCTAGACTGACATGACTAACGGGCCTGTCTGTCTCCTGGCCAGTCTCACTACTCATTTACCACTATGTAGGGTTGAATCCAGCACAAAAGCAAAATGAAAAAAACGCCAGAACAAAAAGGGATTGTTTTACAGAAAAGTTATTAAATAAAGGAACATTTTTTACCAAGCTGGTTGTAGCATGCCTCAGTACAAACAAGTCAGCCAATGTTAAGTGCTTTTTTGGCCTTCTATGAATATTGCATCATATAAAACACTTGTCGCTTGTCTCATTAGATAATAGGTATCTTCAGCATGGCAAACAAGTTTACAGAGTAGAAATATTCCCCTCGCGTCCTTACTCCTGAAAGTTGATCCTCTTCAGTTTATTTCTGTTTATTGTACACAAGAAAGGGTAACGCAGGCCAAGACTGGGAAGATCTCCACCCTGAGCTGAAGTTCTAAAGTAAATGAAGACCTCAAGCACTGCAGCAGAAATGCTGTGGTCCTTATTAGATACCTTGCTGGTGGTATGGGACGCCTCCTGATGATTGAGACCACATGAACCACTGAAATGTCAGGCATTGAGCAGGTGAAATGACAATTACAAGAGAGAAAAAGTAAATCTCTCACACTCACTCACACGTTTCATAGTACTCACACATTTCATAGTACTCATATGTTGCATAGTACTCACATGCTTCATAGTAATCACATGATTCATAGTACTCATGCCATTTATACTACTCACATGCTTTATAGTAATCACATGATTCATAGAACTCACATGCTTTAGAGCACGACAATCAATACTGGTTTCGATGCTTAAATAATTTATTATATTGAGGCGTGGCGATCTGCCAAGCCTACAGTGTGTATGCATTGTAGATTGCAGGGACAGTAATGGCTGGGCTAAGCCATTATGTATGTGTAACAGGGGCCCAGCTTTCATCTCCCTGTCCTCCTTGTCCTGCCCATCCCGCACCATTCCAGTTTCTGTCCCTCACACTGGGAACATTGCCCTATTTTCATTAAGGGGCTACTCAGTGACTCAATGAATGAAGTACACAAGTAGCCGGTACATTTACTGTCCTGGTTTGCCTCTTAGTTTATAAAGCCCTTTTCATTAGGAGATGATGGATGCATTGTGAGTTGGGTCAATTTGTTTGGGGAAGGCACCTCCTTTGTGACCATTTCAGGTCAATCTGACTCTGATTTGGAAATGTACAGCTTAGTAAATGCAAATTTACCACCAAATTGACTTGATTTAGCCGCTATTCTGTTGTATACTGTATGAACCAGGGCTCGATGTGAGGGGGTATACGGGGTTATGCCATACCGGCACTTCTCCCACTGATGTAATGGAAACATTTCAAATCTCCATTGACTTCCATTATTTCCTATGTTTCCATACCCCCACTTTTGAATGTCCATACCCCCACTTCTAAATTCCCACTTCGACCACTGGTATGAACTGTAGTGAACTGAATGTGTCATCCAGACTTCTTGAGAAAGGAACATTTTCCGAACATCTGGGATCTGTAAAAACCAGCTTTTTGTGAGGGCGCATGCACATTAAGCCAACGTTCAGCATGTCTTTCCAGTGGTGGGGTGATGGGGTCATGAAGCATTTATTGGGTATGCACTGTGGGATATTTGCAGATTGTGCAGTAAGGGCTGGATCAATACCAGGATGTGTTTGCTGGTCAAAATGTATATTTGAAATAAAACACACAGACTATGCTGGAATCCTATTTCGTTAAGGGACCCATTTATTGCAGGAAAAGATCTTTATTCTGATGCTTATTAACTCATCATCTGTGGAAGGCTAGTGATTACAGAAGGGGAGGATTAAGCTGTGGGGAGGAGATGAATCATAAAAGTGAAGGGTTAGGGTTGGGCTGCGGGGAGGGGGTAGTTCATAGAAGGGGAAGGTTCGGGTTAGGCAGCAGGGAGGGGGTGAATAATATAAGTAAAGGGTTAGGGTTGGGCTGACGGGAGGGGGTAGTTCATAGAAGGGGAAGGTAAGTGTTAGGCAGTGGAGATTTAGGGTGAGAATTAGTATAAGTGTTCGGGTTAGAGCAAAATTCGAAGCATTTTTTAACAAATATTTTGTCAGTTCTTGAGCATCACTCCCTTGTCGCTATCTCCTTCCTTTACATGCAATCCACTGCATGTAAAACTGTTAAGTATTAAGGTACGGTCCTGCAATGTGAACTGTGTTGGGATACAGCGTGAATCCGTTACTGGGTTCCACTGGCACTGCGTTCAAAGTTCTGGGTGCAGCAAGTTCATTAGTCTATATGCAGTTTAATGTAATACCAATATTTAAGAGCATGAGTACCGCTATGTAGTCTAGTACACTATGGTATACAAAAGCTGTAAAGATTGTATCCAAGTTTTTGCTGCTGTGTGCACATATAATGCAAGTGCACATAAAATATAAATAGTTCTAGATCAACGGGCACAGTTTATTTGACACATATTTGAGTTGTCTGTATCTGAAACACTTAAATACACTTAAATGATAGCCAACTTAATTTACTATTATGAAGCTGTAAATCAAGAAGGTGTAAGTTTATTATTTCACAATGGGATATTATTTCCATCTATGGGAATACATTTTTATGGCTAACACATCGACTCCTGCCATGTGATTTTATTATATCCTATCTCAGGTACATTCCCAAGTAACATAGCATTGAACTTTGATGGCTGGTGGGCGGGTGAGTCACCTAATCTGTCTCTGTGAATCAATCTTGTCTGTCAAGGTACAATCCAGACACCTGCTTATCTGTCCGCTGTTATCTGACTAGATCATGTCTTCTGCTGACCTGAGCATTTCTACCAAGATTAAGTTCTGATCAATGTGGAGATATAAATCTTCCCCTTTTATAATGTATTCAATTAATACAAGAACAATAAAACTTATCTGCGGTATTATACTTACTTACGTGCAATCTAATAATAATATAGGACTGTATGCATGCTTTCTAAAAAGTGTTGTTTTCTACACCCTCCTCGGCAGGACGGCAAGGGGCAGCTTACCTCCAACTTTCCCGATTTCAGAGGTACTGTCCCAATTTCGGGGGACTGTCCTGTTGTCCCACCCGCCCAGTATTTTGTCCCGATAAGATAACAATACTGGCAGTTTTTTGTTATTACTTAAAAACAGTTTTCTCAAATAAAATCGGATCCAAATGGGGGTGAGGTCGTGTGGGGTATAGGCAAAGCTGGGCAGGTTATGGACATAACTTGGCATGGGGCTTAGTTGTCCTGCTACAATGTGCATACAAGGGGTATTTAAATACAGAATAAAAGTAAAGGTGCTGCGGAAAACTTAAGTTAAGCATTCACAATTAGATGCACACCATGTCCATGCACACAAGGTTTCTCCAAGCACAGTGGCATACGAAAGCCAGATCATTACTGTATCCTGATTCCTGGGCAGATGATGGAAGGCTATTATTTGTGTGTTCGGCCATGGGCATGGATATTGTTCCCTATAATAAGTTTTTTGTTTTTTTTTATTAAAGTCCCAATAAGTTTTGTTATATTAGGTTATAGCTATTGTTTTCAGTACATTTTCCATACTTTCACATGGGAATGTTTAGCTGCACACAGCCACCTGTAACAGCTTTTCAACCCATCAACATTGCACTTCATCACCATGCAGCTCAAGCACAAGTAGCTGCAGTCCTCGCGTCTCTGTCTGATGAGAACTTTCTGCACTTTCTCTATTCTCGGATGAAATATAATGTAGAAATGTAGAAACATACATCCTGTGACCTTCATTTCATCTATCCAGTGGTATAGGCTGTATGTTTATTATTTGTAGCATGATATGATCTGATTATGGGAACATGTAGAACATGATTACAAGAATATCCTGCGCAGCATGTGACATTCATACTGCTTTGTATGATGCTGCATTGGGGGTGTGGATTGCAAGAACATGACATCAAGGAGGTAACACTGAAAGAATAGGACATGGTGAGGATGAATTACTACAAGAAGAAGCTTTCAATTCCCAACACCAACAGGATTTTCCACAAATCCCAACCCTAATCCTCACCCTAATCCCAACCCAACCATCCCCTCAGACTGACCCCAATCCTTCTCTTCTATGAACCATCCACTCCTTGCAGCCTAACCCAAATAATCCCCTTCTATGATTGGTTCCCTCCCACAGGCAAAACATAATGCTGCCCCTCTATGCTCCATCCCTTCACCACAGGCCTAATGTTAACTTCCTCCTCCACTATTGACACTAACCTCTTCCTGGTGATGCCCGCACCGTCCGTTATCATGCCACGTAATAAGCTTTGGGAAGAAAATTCATCATTATAGTGAACGGGTATATTCATCGCGTGCAGGAATTTTGTACTATTGTACAGAAGGTGTATTATTATTAGAGAAGTATCAGTACAGTTTTTATACAAGAACTTTCATTTTGGTGTGGATGATGGGTATTGGGGAGTGGCAGAAAAGGAGCAGTCTCGGGAATCTCTGGGAAGGGGTTAACCCTGGGAGATGTTTCGGCTCTGGGATGAGTCGTCCCAGCAGAAGAATGCTCTGGTCGCGTAACAGTCCTCCTCTGCCCCAAACAGAAGTGTGAAAGTTTTAACAAAAACAGTCTACTGGAAAGAGTGTGCTGCAGACAATGAAGTGAGAGAGAGGCATGTGAATGGCTCCTGACTAGGAGGCTACTGCAGTGTAGCCATGTCCCGAGTTTCAGAGAAAGAAGTTTTGCTGAGATCATGACAGAGATCTAGAGGAAGCTGAGAGATGCTGGTACTGTGACCTGACTGAGAGGGAGATGCCTTCGTTTGGGGCCTGGAGTGTGAGACTGTGACAGGACTCCCAGACTTGGTCAACAGGGTGGCAAGGTCTGAGTCCCTGGCAGGATCGAACTCACTGTTAGATGGAAGTGGTCGTTCATCCCAAACTTAGTCACCCTTCTCCACAGACGAACTCTTGTCCACGCCGCAGAGGCAGGTGTACTTGTAGACTGTCTCCTCCTCATCCCAGTTTTCAGTGGGATAGTATGGCACAGGAGGTCCCCAGGGACACTCGGCATCATGGGCCCTTGCCAAAGCTGCTCTCTTAGATGCTTGACGCTTGTTCCAAACTCTTTCGGTGAGTTTGGCAAGCCACTTGGCACGGTGGCAATCTGCACACACCCTCCCCTTCTTTTGGTTGGGGTCTCTAATAGGCTTCCTCCACACATTGCCGGCCATGACAACTCCTAGATTGGAGGTTTCAACCATCCATCGTCATCAAGGGCTTGTTTACTTGCGACTGTTTCCTCAGCTTGGGACACAGGTCGTCTCGAGGGCACATCAGATGCCCTCCCCAACTTCTCTGTATTGGGCAGGGTCCATGGGAACACGAACGGGCCCCCCCCCCAGATGTGACTCATCACTGAGGTCAGTAGCCTCCGTCCAGTCGCAAAGCGACTCCACCTCCACCTCTCTTGCGCAACTTGACAACACTTTATATTGATGAGACATGGCCAGCTTGTGGCTATAGACTAGGCCCGTGTAACACGTGTGACGTATAGATATACAGGTGCCTGACTTTGCACCTGCTGGCTTGTTATCTGACAGTAAACACATTATGATACAATCACCTCTACTTCACCTCCTATACAATGTAACAAAGTCAGAGCCAGACATCCAATCCGGCAGTTCTAACTGAGTTACCCTTTGTGATATGTGGGTATCACATATGCATGTTTCATTGGTAAAGAGGAAAGGGGGCAGTGGCACTGAGGGGGGGGTGCAACTTTTCCTAGGGTACCCAGAAACCTAGCATCACCCCTGGGTATAGGGTATAATTTAACTCATTTCAGCAGCATGGCAGAAAGGGGACAGAGAAGTTATTTAATGAGTACAGTAAAGGCTTAGTTAAGTCCTTACGCACTATCCACATTTATGTACCATCCATATTTTAATATTTCACTGATTAATTAATAAACAGGTATTAAATTAATTAATATTTTTTATATTTTCTTTCAGTCTAACTTAATATAGAAAAAGAAATAAACATTATTACTTAAGCCACTCAAGTCAAGAAAACTGATCATTTGTCAGCCATTGGACACCTGTTTTTGCTGAACTACAACCTCATCTGGCTGCTGGAGTATGATAGGAGATATAGTTCAGCGAGAAGCTTTATGTATGTCTTTTATTGATACTTTGTACATGGTGTCTTTATAGTGTGTTGTTCCCCGGAGACAGATTTCTGTTTTATTTTCCTCAAATACCTGCTCATAAAAACAAGAATTATACAAGTGAGACTTTTATTGTTCTTTGTCGTGTGTTTCCTGGATTTGGTCATTCATACATTACATTTCTGGTCCATTGCAATCATTTTACATGTATACTTTTCCTATACATTTTACACATTAAAAAGACTGTGCTTTAATAGTATTTAAAATGTTTTCCTATTGTTTAGTTGCCATACTAGTCATAACATAGCAGATGTGGTACTGTCAGGGCTGGCAATAAATTGTAATCCTGCATCCCAATGACATTTTAACAATGTTTTACCCTCCATAAGGAATAAAAGTTTAGTTGCACTATAACACTAGCAAGGAAATAACACAATTAGGTCTGTGGTAATAAAAAAAATGCTGATATTTATTGACAATATGTGTTTACTTTGTCTGTTTTATAAATAAATGAAAACATATGCAACGTGGTATAGACCCCTAAATGGTTGTGTAACACATTTCAGTAGTCAGTGCAGGCAAAAGGCCAAGAAAAATGAAAGTGTAAAACCAGTTCCACGACCAACTCTAGAAATAAAAAGGTAGTCTCCATAGCAACCAATTGCCAATATAGCCTGAAACATAAAAGTGAATGTGCCTTGGTTGCTATGGGTTACCAAGACCACAATTATCTGTGTAACTTTTTTTTAAACATTGACTACAGAAGTACTTGATCTGGATATGGACATACCAGTGTGGTATGTTGCTTATAGCTAAATCTATAGTGTTTTTCTCATGAATCTACTAGCTGGGTTGTGCTCTCAGGTGACTGCAATTTAGTTTTACAATGCACAGTTTAGGCAAGATGGCGCGCCGTGTACTGTTCATGACTTTGGCATGCTGGTGCACCACATACTGCTCATGACATTTGACATTGGAGATCCTGGAATTGCAGAGTCTGAAAAGAAGATATTCAAATGCAATCTAAGTTAGATTCTGGTCCTAAGTGGCTGTAGCTTAGTATTACAGTGTACAGTTTAGGCAAGCTAGCACGCCACATACTGTTCATGATTTTGGCATGCTGGCGTGCCATGTACTGTTCATGACTTTGGAATGCTGTCACTTCATGTACTGTTCATGATTTTGGCATGCTGGAAGCCATGTACTGTTCATGACTTTGGCATGCTGATGCTCCACATACTGTTCATGACTTTGGCATTCAGGTGTACCACGTACTGTTCATGACTTTGGCATGCTGGTGTGCCATGGACTGTTCATGATTTTGGCATGCTGGTGTGCCATGGACTGTTCATGATTTTGGAATGCTGATGCTCCACATACTGTTCATGACTTTGGCATTCTGGCGTGCCATGGACTGTTCATGATTTTGGCATTCTGGTGTGCCATGGACTGTTTGTGACTTTGGTATGCTAGTGCGCCATGTAGCGTTTATGACATTTGGCATGCTGTCATGCCATACTGTATAATGTACATGACTATGGCATGCTGGAGAGCCATGTACTGGTCATGACATTTTGCATGCTGGTGCATCATATTCTATGGTACCTCAGACATTAAGGGGAATATTTACTAAGCAGGGAATTTTCTGGGGAATTGAAAAGTGGGGAAGTTGCCCATAGCAACCAATCAGATTCGAGCTCTCAGTTT
>JABWIB010003264.1:60684-71194 GCA_016617825.1 Platyplectrum ornatum | reverse complement strand
AATGATAACCCAAAAACTAAATACAAGTCATTGGTAAGATATAAAGTAGTGAAATAACTGGCAAAATATTTTGATCCTTTCTGAACATTACATTATAACAACAAACAGCAGAGCACTCATACACTCATCAGGCAACCAGGCATATTGAAATAAAGAGACAATAGGCAATAGGTGGGTTTAAAAAACAAACACAGTATTAAGTTAGATGGGCCATATTAAGAATTGGAAGATAAACCTACTGATTATAACTGTGACCTAGGTGATCCAATACAGATGGGGAGGTCAACATTACCACTTACCAAAAGGTCATCAATATTGACTAGAAAGGTGGTCANCTATAGGACCCAACCNCTAGGGTATGATGTCCTCACANCAAGGGTTGTGCTGCNCTCAGACCTGACTTCCTCCATTCCACCAATAAATACCCGCAAGTGCCAAACCTTATCTGCTGACCCTCTACTACTACCACCCGTCCTCGTTCCATCAGAAAGAAATACAACAGGTTAACAAATCAAGCTTTCTAAACTATACTACGGGAGGGTGAATCCTAACGGTAAAAGAAGTAAAAAAAAAACCATACTTATAAAATATTGAATCCCTCCCTAAACTATATCCGCCCATTAACACATCCCCTAACTAGCTCACCACCCCTCAGAATAATACATTAAACCCCCTGGTTGCCAGGTGCAGGCACGTTTGCTTGTCCTGATCCTCATTTGTCAAACTTGGCAACAACGTTTTGCATCCAGCCAGTCTGAATAGAGAGTATTAACCAAGATTTGAAAGAAAGTTTAAAGGCGGCCATTCCCGTGAATAACTGCATTCTCGTGGAATACCGGTACCGACAAATGGGGTGATTTTTCCTAGGGAAAATCACCCTGTCTTTGGGCCATCCACGGAACAATGTCGTTCTTATTATGGCCATAGGGAATAAAGAAAACCCTGCAAAAAAATAGAGAAAAATTAAGTATAAATATACTCCAGATGTCTTCGCTGGGAGTATCGTGGGTTTTGGGTAAAATTCGGCCCGTGAATGGCCACCTTTACACATGACATATATTNTGCAATTCTGATGTTGCAACTTTTTTGTGCAATTATATTTTAACTAAGATTATAGAGCAGAATAAACATGTATGAAAGGACAGAGCATGCCCTTAATTCACTCCCTATGTTTCTTTCAGCTTCTGATCAATAGGATGTGATGCACTTCTACTTCTATTGTGCCACGCTGGCACCGTGTTCAAAGCTCTAAACACAGCACCAGCAAGACTCTGATACTGGGTTCCCACTGGATCCTTCCATGTCAGTGCATAGGTGCCATTTAGCACAAGTACACTGTATAGTTTAAATAGCAACCCCTACCCCCTTGCAACTGTACCTACCCTGCTGTCAGAAATAAGTGATCTGCAAAAGTCCACTTTCTGTAACATTAAAACAGTTTAAAACTTGGGACACAAGTTCAAGAGAAACCAAATAAAAAATAGCCAGACGCTTTTTTATATGTTACAGTTATGCAATGCCTTATGTTTCCTTGAATGTCAGGAAGAGGTCTATTTCCTCTATTTATAAGTGACTTGGTGCACTGCCATATTGCTGTGTGAGACTGCCTCACATCGCTGTCAGCTCTATATATTAATATCTGTAGAAGTTTTGTTTTTACCATTAACATATGCCTCCTCTCATATCTGCACTTTTATCTCTCTACACCTCCTTGTTAGAGTCTACGGGATGGATCCTAGAGTTGACCTAGGAAACTTTAGCATTCAACTCTAAGGGGTATATTTACTAAGCAGGGAATTTGCTGGGGAATTGAAAAGTGGGGAAGTTGCCCATAGCAACCAATCAGATTCGAGCTCTCAGTTTCATTTTACATACTGGAGAATGTAAGCTCGAATCTGATTGGTTGCTAGGGGCAACTTCCCCACTTTTCAATTCTCCAGCAAATTCCCTGCTTAGTAAATATACCCCCATTTTATACTTGCCTCCCCTGCAGTTCTAAATTTGGTTTTGCCAGGGACGGCTCGCCCATTAGGGCAGCAGCAGCGGAGAGGGGGGGAAAAAAAACGTGAAACAAAAAAAAATTAACGAAAAAAAAAATNAATAACCAGGAGAGCGGATGGCACTAATCCGCCGCCCTTCTCAGTGGTTTTAAAGTGACGTGACGTCATCGCGTCATGTACTGGCATGATGCGATGGCATCACGGTGTCTTTCGTTGATAGGGGGCGCGGTGCTAGATCTGCCTAGGGCGCCCGCAGACCTTGCGACGGCCCTGGGTTTTTCTCTTCTTTCCACACCATGCCACACAGGGCCCTCTTACCCAGCCAGTCTGTTTGTTTGTTACTACTCAGTCTTGTTTGATCATGATGACTTAATTATAGTATGATACTAAACAATAATTCCTGTCTCCCCAATGACACATTGACATCAGATCACAATCAGGAAAAACCTTGCGTTAATAAATTACAATAGCATATTGTAGGCTATTATACTTTATTTTTAATATACTGTCTTATTGTTAGATTTAGTTTTACACTATGGCCTAAATTTACTAAGGAGGGAGATTGCAGGGAGATTATGAAGTGTGGATGTTGTCCATAGCAACCAATCAGCTCACATTCTCCTGTATGTAAAATGAAGCCGAGAGGTTGAATCTGATTGGTTGCTATGGGCAACATCCCCACTTTTCAATCTCCCTGCTTAGTAAATTTAGGCCTATATGTATGCTAGCGCACGCGTGAGTGAGTATTAGAGGTGTAATGGGTGTGTGCAAATCAATCATCTGTCACTACCATCATTACACATGACTTTTCATCAAATAATAATATCCACATTATATATTCATAAATTATTTCCAGAGCATCAAATCTTAAGTAAAATAAAATATTAATAAGTTAAGTAACGTATTAAATAAATGTGAAACCACCCAGGACTGGCTACTGTCATGTTTAAAGTAGATAAAATGCATCATAGTAAAAAGTATTTTATGGAAAGATATCCTCCATCATTGGATGCAAGTACATCATCGTTGCCAACTCTCCCAGAATAGCAGGGAGACTGCCTGAAGTGTTGGGAAACTTCCCTGTAAACATAAACCTACACAGACACGCGGAGAACATACAAACTCCACGCAGATATGGACCTGGCCGGGGAATCAAACTGTGAGGCATCAGTGCTACCCGCTGAGCCATCTGTGCCCATGTTCATTCATANAAGTTGGCAACCCTGATGTATAATCAGATGTCAAACAGACGGATACTTATATATACTAAATCCATATGTGTAGTAATAATGGACCAGATACAGACTTAATAGCTGATGTGTGCAGTGCAGCAGCAGCAGTGGATGTCTGATTATAATGTATTCCCTGACTTAAATATCCCTGTCGGTGCGGATATTGGGTCTGTACATAAGAGCTTAGCTTAAGCTGGCCATACACTATAAGATAAATTGTTCCAATCGAAAGATTTTTTCAAGAGTGGGTGAAACCATGTTGAATTGCAGGGGAGGCAAATTGAATTAATTACAATCAGTATTACAGGTGAGAGATGATGTTTCCAGCACAAGTGTAATAACAGTGTAACAGTAACGCTGGTCCGTATCTGTGTGCAAAATGCAACAATAAAGTATTCTCCCTGCATACAAATACTGACATTTATTTTACCTCCCCTGCAATTCAACATG
This sequence comes from Platyplectrum ornatum, assembly GCA_016617825.1. NCBI lineage: Eukaryota > Metazoa > Chordata > Amphibia > Anura > Limnodynastidae > Platyplectrum > Platyplectrum ornatum. Next base: position 67,512 of record JABWIB010003264.1, on the reverse strand, counting down.
GTTTTACCCACTATTGAAATTTTTTTTCNGGAAACTTTAGCATTCAACTCTAAGGGGTATATTTACTAAGCAGGGAATTTGCTGGGGAATTGAAAAGTGGGGAAGTTGCCCATAGCAACCAATCAGATTCGAGCTCTCAGTTTCATTTTACATACTGGAGAATGTAAGCTCGAATCTGATTGGTTGCTAGGGGCAACTTCCCCACTTTTCAATTCTCCAGCAAATTCCCTGCTTAGTAAATATACCCCCATTTTATACTTGCCTCCCCTGCAGTTCTAAATTTGGTTTTGCCAGGGACGGCTCGCCCATTAGGGCAGCAGCAGCGGAGAGGGGGGGAAAAAAAACGTGAAACAAAAAAAAATTAACGAAAAAAAAAATNAATAACCAGGAGAGCGGATGGCACTAATCCGCCGCCCTTCTCAGTGGTTTTAAAGTGACGTGACGTCATCGCGTCATGTACTGGCATGATGCGATGGCATCACGGTGTCTTTCGTTGATAGGGGGCGCGGTGCTAGATCTGCCTAGGGCGCCCGCAGACCTTGCGACGGCCCTGGGTTTTTCTCTTCTTTCCACACCATGCCACACAGGGCCCTCTTACCCAGCCAGTCTGTTTGTTTGTTACTACTCAGTCTTGTTTGATCATGATGACTTAATTATAGTATGATACTAAACAATAATTCCTGTCTCCCCAATGACACATTGACATCAGATCACAATCAGGAAAAACCTTGCGTTAATAAATTACAATAGCATATTGTAGGCTATTATACTTTATTTTTAATATACTGTCTTATTGTTAGATTTAGTTTTACACTATGGCCTAAATTTACTAAGGAGGGAGATTGCAGGGAGATTATGAAGTGTGGATGTTGTCCATAGCAACCAATCAGCTCACATTCTCCTGTATGTAAAATGAAGCCGAGAGGTTGAATCTGATTGGTTGCTATGGGCAACATCCCCACTTTTCAATCTCCCTGCTTAGTAAATTTAGGCCTATATGTATGCTAGCGCACGCGTGAGTGAGTATTAGAGGTGTAATGGGTGTGTGCAAATCAATCATCTGTCACTACCATCATTACACATGACTTTTCATCAAATAATAATATCCACATTATATATTCATAAATTATTTCCAGAGCATCAAATCTTAAGTAAAATAAAATATTAATAAGTTAAGTAACGTATTAAATAAATGTGAAACCACCCAGGACTGGCTACTGTCATGTTTAAAGTAGATAAAATGCATCATAGTAAAAAGTATTTTATGGAAAGATATCCTCCATCATTGGATGCAAGTACATCATCGTTGCCAACTCTCCCAGAATAGCAGGGAGACTGCCTGAAGTGTTGGGAAACTTCCCTGTAAACATAAACCTACACAGACACGCGGAGAACATACAAACTCCACGCAGATATGGACCTGGCCGGGGAATCAAACTGTGAGGCATCAGTGCTACCCGCTGAGCCATCTGTGCCCATGTTCATTCATANAAGTTGGCAACCCTGATGTATAATCAGATGTCAAACAGACGGATACTTATATATACTAAATCCATATGTGTAGTAATAATGGACCAGATACAGACTTAATAGCTGATGTGTGCAGTGCAGCAGCAGCAGTGGATGTCTGATTATAATGTATTCCCTGACTTAAATATCCCTGTCGGTGCGGATATTGGGTCTGTACATAAGAGCTTAGCTTAAGCTGGCCATACACTATAAGATAAATTGTTCCAATCGAAAGATTTTTTCAAGAGTGGGTGAAACCATGTTGAATTGCAGGGGAGGCAAATTGAATTAATTACAATCAGTATTACAGGTGAGAGATGATGTTTCCAGCACAAGTGTAATAACAGTGTAACAGTAACGCTGGTCCGTATCTGTGTGCAAAATGCAACAATAAAGTATTCTCCCTGCATACAAATACTGACATTTATTTTACCTCCCCTGCAATTCAACATGGTTTTACCCACTATTGAAATTTTTTTTCGATTGGAACCATTTATCTTATAGTGTATGGCCAGCTTAACACAAGATATTGTTCCAATCATTGGAAACCATCTACACATGGCACCTTTGGCTAGCAAATGTTACCAGCGTCCTGTTACCACTGACCAAGAAGAGCAGAAGTAAACTCCTGGGCCTAAATATGCTAAACTGCAGGACTGGAAAAGTGGGGATGTTGCCCATAGCAACCAATCAGATTCAAGCTGTCTGTTTCATTTCACATACTGAAGAATGTGAGCGTCAATCTGATTGGTTGTTATAGGCAACATCCCCACTTTTCCAATCCTGCAGTTTAGAAAATTTAAACCCAGGTCTGTACCGGGGACATATGTATGATGTTTAGAAAAGGCACAATAATGCCCAGCCAGGCCATACACACAAAATGTGTTTTGGAAAATTCAATTCAGTATAACATTTGTGCTTAGGTTCTCTAATACTAAACATTTTGGTAGGAGCTGAAAATTCCCTTTTAACTTTAACCTGCACCAGACGTGGAATTGACATTGTGTCAGCAATCCATTTAGGTTTTTTTTATTTCAATACAAGCTCTATAAAATCTATAGGCTTCTTACAAATCCTCCCACGCCCTTCCCCGAGCCATTTCATTTACCTGCTTGTTATTTTTAGACACTTTCCAATTATGCTAACAGCTGGCTCACTGAAGATCGCAGGTTGCTGCACTTATTGACGTGGGAACGGTAGAGTGCTATAAAATGCACTGGGGAGATGATTTTCTTTTGATTTATTTTACCAGAAGAAGAAAAAAAATCTATTTCGTATGATTTCTTTCTTGTAGGAACGTCGGTCCAGCTCCCTGCAATATAGTGACACAATGAAAGGTGTGCGAAGCATTGTACTAGGCTTTAATGAGAATTACAAACACACGCTCACCCTTCATTCTCACTGGATAGCAATTTCAGTACATAGCTATGTATATATATAATATATATATATATATATATATATATATATATAAATTATATATATATAACTCTTTATTTTGTTCTCCACACAATGGTTAAAAACAACATACCGTCTAGCAGCGTAAAATTGGCAGTGTATAAATAGCAATGCTCACAACCAATCGTCCCTCTGGAGGTTTGTACCTGTCACCTCAACGCGTTTCGCAACTGCTGCTATTGGTCCAACCAGGGCCTGTGTGAGGAAAGACTTACAGAGTGGAACCCGGGACGCTGGTAAAAAACCTCCAGAAGGACGATCAGTTGTGAGCAGTGATATTTATACACTGCCTATTTTATGCTACTAGCTGCTACGTTTTTTTTACCATTGTGTGGAGAAAAAGACTTAAAATTCAATGCACCATGAAACACCCCCGTTTTTACGTTGAATTTTATACAGAGGGAGGAAGCGAACTGAAAAAGAAAAGTTGCCAAGTTATTTATCCGTGCTAAGGATTGCAGCACTGAGAACTCGCGACATTTAAATAAGAAGTATCTTGTGGTACTAGAGAAAGTGTATATTATATGTGTGTGGAGAGAGAGAGAGAGAGAGAGAGAGAGAGAGAGAGAGAGAGAGAGAGAGAGAGAGAGAGAGAGAGAGAGAGAAAATCAGTGGTCGTGGGGGTATGGACATTCAGAAGTGGCGGTTTGGAAACATAGAAAATAATCGAAGTCAATGGAAATTTTTCATTTTTCCATTACATCAGTGGAAGAAGTGTCGGTATGTCATACCCCCGTATACACCCTCACTTTGAGCCCTATAGGAAATGCTTATATATATATATATATATATATATATATATATATATATACATATAATTTTTTTTGTATTATTATTTTTTGGTTATGAAGTACTTGCAGACTACCCTGTCTTATGTGTGTCGCAGGCTACTGAGTGTGGCTCCTGCCCTGTTGCACATAGGAACATTTCTTCAGAAATGTATTGTACTCATTATACGGTTATTCCATGTGGATCACAATGATCACCTTCATAAAGCCTTGAGATTGCACATCCAATCCTGTACTGCATGTAACCATAGTGTACACCAATCTACTGAAGCATATGTCGCACTGTAGCATGACATGGAGGACACGGCTACAAGATGTCTCAGATAGCGTTTTCCCCTTTAACATTCCAGCTTTATCCACAGTCCACGGGCCGGTTCATGTTTTCACAGGGAGTAAACAAAACTGCTCTCCTCACCAGCAACATCCATCTGAAGAGGTTAAAACAATGTAAACAGCGCTTCCTGTACATGTTTAGCTTGCTGCTTTGTGAATTCTGGGACACAATTTGGAGTTCACTTAACTCACTAGTCAGGGGAGGAAATTGATGTTAATCAGTTGCAGCTAGAACACAAGCCCTAGGCCATTAAAAGGAAGAAGTGCATTAATAGCTAAAGCAGATGTTATTGCAGGCGGCCAGACGTTATAACTAAAGGGATGAAGAAGTGATAATATACACAATATAAAGGACAGGGGAGGGGACCTCCAGAAACATATTCTAGCCCTGGGCTTCTCAAACTATTTTCCCCAGTGACCCCATCTGACAATTTTATTTTTACAGGACCCCAGCATGTTCCCGCCAGAAAAATGGCCATGTATATATATATATATATATATATATATAGTTATACATCACATGCTTATTATATAGAAAATCTGGTGATATTTTTCACCAAGAGCATCGCATTATAGTTTTATACTGTGGTACGTTTATGTTTTGTACCAAACCACACTTCATGAGGTTACATGGGGGAAGGGAGGGAGGCTGAAAGGTCCCCTTTAACCCTTTGGACATCATGACAACTGGCAGTCCTATGTGACAAATGAATGTGAATGGGAGACGAGGTGGAAGGTCGCTGACTGCTGAACATGATAGTATAACTTTGCAGTAGCAATGTTTCTGCCCTATGCTCCTGACCTGGTATGCGGGGGCACTCGCGCCAGCTCACGAGGCTCGATCATATCACAAGGAAGGTCTCACCCACCATCTTGCGGAAAAACGAAAGTGATGTAAAAATGAAGCCCTCTATTGGTTAGTAGGGGTTGCGAACCAGAGTTTGAGAACCGTGGTTCTAAACAAAGGGGTTGGGTACTGTATGGTTAAAAAAAGAAAAATCAGTTNATGGGATGCAGGGATTTCCATTCCAAAGGTATAACGGTAACCACTGTTGGCTGATGCTGCCAATCACATTTTCCAATTACCAAGTAACAGTCACATTAATGGTTTTATCCTTAAGGCTATACTGTATAGTTTATTACACATGATCCTATACCTTTACATCATACTGATAATTTATTAACACCAGCCCAAAGAATCAGAGGGATACAACAATGTGCATATGTTACAGTACTCTGGGTTAACCCCCTCGAGAAATTTGTGTAGGGCAGGGAGTACACTGCTCCTTGAATTGTAGCATTTAAATTGATTAACACTTACTTTAAATGTATGGTGTGAATGATAGAAAATAATTACAGACAATTATCATATATAATTGGGCCACATCGTAGAAAAGGGTCAGCTGGCATGTCTGCAAGAAACACTATAGTAGGTCATACTCTATAGCGATTATTGGTCCAATCATATTATTATTGGGTGATTGGATGAACCAATTATCACTCTACTGTGTGCCCAAAATGGATTTCCAAAATATACATCTGTCATAAATATCCCTGTGTGTTCTGAAAGACTGCTCTCTGCTACCAGAATGTCCAGAGCGTTCACTAGTATATTTACTGCTATACTAGCAAGTACTAGTCAGACAATGGCTGAGGATAGCATTGATGCCTCACAGAGCTACGTTTGTAAGTTCAATTCCATGACCTTATCTGTGTGCAGTTTGTATGTTCTCCCCATGTCCGCATGGATTTCCTCTGGGTGCACATGTAGGTAGAATATAAACCTGTGGACAGGGCCTTTGTATAGCAATGCAGACACTATGTAGCGCCTGATAAATAAACAATAATATACCCTAAACGGACATATTTATTGCAGCTATAGTGGACAGTAGCTATTCTATATCACGGACAACAACAAACCACCAATCCTGTATTAAAGCTACTACCAGACAAAGCCGAACCTGCAATCTCTGTATCATCATCATGGACATGCTCATCAAGGTCAATACTGCTCCTATTCATTCTGTTACAAAACAAGTAGTGAACAGCTCCAGTGATGGAATAGAGCAGGTCCTCGGGACCCCTAACACTGCATGCTTTCGCATCGTCATGTTGGAACACAGGTGTGCCCATGCAGACTTAAGACTTTGGCACAGATCCACCCCGCGTACTGTCCTTGGGTCCCACTAGGTTACCTAAACCCTATATAATAAGAACAGCCTATACCAGATTTGTATGAGATTCTGTTCTTAAATGAGCTAGTCATCGCTCCACCAAATAAACGTACAAGACTTCCACTAACCTTAGATAACCAGCGTGAACTCACTACTCTAGCAGAAAACACTGGTGTGATGGAAACTTATCAGCCCAGTTGAAGCGAACCAGGACCAGCTAAGTTAATGAATTCATTGTTGAACGTTTTATACGTTGATAAAACTTTCAATTGAGACTTACTTTTACATTATCAAAGCAGAAGGCAGTGAGGCTATACAAAAACCCTTTCGGTCCCATTTAAGAGTCAGTTACACAACTGCTTCCATGTCATGAGCTGGTATAAGACGCAGTTTCTACTGGGCGCTGGCCCTATCTCTGTGGATCCGAAACCGTGCGCCTAGGCTCCCTGTGGTGCCGTGGAATGTTTTCTGANGTGGCAGCACGTGGCTTAGAAGCACAATTTTACTTCCTGTCACTCCGAGGAATTTCTGTCTTTACCTAAATAGTTATCATGCTATTTTGATTC